>CAUYLG010026154.1:0-97583 GCA_963573385.1 Cacajao melanocephalus | reverse complement strand
AGGTTCTTAGTTTCTTTGCATTGGGTTAGTACGTGTTCTTTTAGCTCACAGAAGTTTCTTATTATCCACCTTCTGAAGCCTGATTCTGTCAGTTCATCGCACTCATTCTCCGTCAGGCCTTGTTCTCTTGCTGATGAGGAGCTGCAATCCCCTGTAGGAGGAGGGCATTCTGATTTTGGGTGTTCTCAGCCTTTTTGCACTGGTTTCTTCCCATTTTTGTGGGTTTATACAGCTGTCGTCTTTGTAATTGCTGACTTTCAGATTGGGTCTGAGTGGACGTCTGGCTTGTTGGTGATGAAGTTTTTTCTGTTTCTTAGTTTTCCTTCGGCAGACGCCCTTTCCCCACAGAGCTAGGCCTTCCCGCGTTCAGCTGTGCTTACTGTGAAACTCTCAGTCCTCAGCGCTTCCAATTGCTGTTCTCCTTGTGGGAACGGGACCAGCTGAGCCCGACTCAGGGGGCACCCAGTCGCATATACTTCGCACTGAGAAGCGCTGCGCCGCGCCGGGGCACAGACAAAATAGCTGCGCCGGCCAAGAGTCGCGCTGGTGACCTGTGTGGCTCCTCTGCCGGGAATTTCCCAGTTTATGTTCCACAGAAATTCATCTGAAATTGCGGCGTCCACTCGCTCTCTGTGCTTTCACTGGGAGCTACAATCCTGAGGTGTTGTTAATCAGCCATCTTGGATCTCTCCCCTCTTTGCCCATTTTTAATGGGGTTGTTTTTTGCTTGTTGATTTAAGTTCCTTATGGCTTCCAGATATTAGATCTTTATTAGATGCATAGTTTGCAAATATTTTCTCTCATTCTGTAGATTGTTTACCGTGTTCAGAGCTTCTTTTGCTGTGCAGATGTTCATTGTTTAATTAGGCCTTATTTGTCAATTTTTGCTTTTGGTGCAGTTGCTTTTGGAGTCTTCATCATGAAGTCTTTGCCAAGGCCTATGTCTAGAATGATATTTCCTAGGTTTTCTTCTAGGATTTTTATAGTTTTATGTTTTACATTTAAGTCTTTAATCTATCTTGAGTTGATTTTTGAATTTGGTAAAAGGAAAGGGTCTAGTTTCAATCTTCTGTGTGTGGGTAGCCAGTTATCTCAGCACCATTTATTGAATAGGGAGTCTTTTCCCCATTGCTTGTTATTGTCTACTTTGTCAAAGATCTGATGGTTGTAAGTGTATGGCTTTATTTCTGGGTTCTCTAACCTTTTTCATTGATTTATTTGTCTGTTTTTGTACTAGAACCATGCTGTTTTGATTATTGTAGCCTTGTAATGTAGTTTGATGTCAGGTAGTGCTATGCCTTCAGCGTTATTCTTTTTGTTTAGGATTGCTTTGGCTATTCAGGCTCTTTTTGGTTCCATATGAACTTTAGAATAGTTTTCTTTTCTAATTCCATGAAAAATGACATTGGTAGTTTGATAGGAATAACATTGACTCTGTAAATTGCTTTGGGCAGTATGGCAATTTTAACAATACCGATTCTTCCTATCTATGAGTATGGAATGTTTTTCCGTTTGTGTGGTATCTGATTTCTTTTAGCAGTATTTTTTAATTCTCGTTGTATATACCCTCCCTTGTGAGGTGGATTCCTAAGTATTTTATTATTTTTTTGGCCATTATAAATGTGATTGCATTCTTGATTTGACTCTCAGCTTGGACATTATTGGTGTTTAAAAATGCTACTGATTTTCCTGCATTGATTTTGTATCCTGAAACTTTACTGAAATTGTTTATTAGTTCTAGGAGCCTTTGGGCAGAGATTATGGGATTTTCCAAGTATAAAATTATGTTATCAGTGAAGAGAGATAATTTGACTTCTTCTCTTCCTGTTTGGATGTCTTTTATTTCTTTCTCTTGTCTAATTTCTCTGGCTAGGTCTTCCAGAATTATGTTGAAAAGGAATGGTGAGAGAGGGAATCCTTGTCTTATGCCAGTTTTCAAGGGAAATGCTTACAGCTTTTGCCCATTCAGTATGATGTTGGGTGTGGTTTTGTCATAAATGGCTCTTGTTATTTTGACGTATGTTCCTTGGATTCCTAGTTTGTTGAGAGTTTTTAACTGAAGGGATGCTGAATTTTGTTATAAGCCTTTTCTGTGTCTATTGAGATGATCATGTGGTTTTTGTTTTTAGTTTTGTTTATGTGATAAATCACATATATTGATTTGTGTATGTTGAACCAGCTTTGCATCCCAAGAATAAAGCCTGCTTGATTCTAGTAGATTAGCTTTTTTTTCCTTTTTCCTTTTTTCTTTTTCTTTCTTTCTTTTTTTTTTTTTTTTTTAGACAGTCTGTCACCCAGACTGGAGTGCAGTGGTACGATCTTAGTTCACTGCAGCCTTGACCTCGCTGGCTTAAGCAATCCTCCCATCCCAGCTTCCTGAATAGCTGGGACTACAGGTTCATGCCACCATGCCCAGCTAATTTATTTTAATAGTTTTTTTTTTTTGTGGTACAGGTGGTTTTTGGTTACATGGATAAATTCTTTGGTGATGATTTCTGAGATTTGGATGCACCCATCACCTGAGCAGTGTACACACTGTACCCAGTATGTCGTCTTTTATCCCTCCCCCATCCCACTCTTCCCCCTGAGTTCCCAAAGTCCATTATGTCATTCTTATGCCTTTGCATCCTCATACCTTAGCTCCCACTTATAAGTGAGAACATATGATATTTTGTTTTCCATTCCTGAGTTATTTCACTTAGAATAATGGCCTCCAGCTGCATCCAAGTTGCTGCAAAGACCATTATTTTGTTTCATTTTATGGCTGAGTAGTATTCCATGATGTATGTATACCACATTTTCTTTATTCACTTGTTGGTTGATGGGCATTGAGGTTGGTTCCATATTTTTGCAATTGTGAATTGTGCTGCTGTAAACGTGTGTGTATGTGTCTTTTCCATTTAATGACTTTTTCTTTGGGTAGATACCCAGTAGGGTACCCACCTGGCTAATTTTTTGGTATTTTTTGTAGAGACAGGGTTTTGTCCTGTTGTCCAGACTGTTCTTGAACACCTGAGCTCAAGAAATCTGCCCACCTCGGCCTCCCAAAGTGCTGAGATTACAGGTGTGCACCACTGTGCCCCTCTGGATTAGCTTTTTAATGTGCTGCTGGATTTGATTTGTTAGTATTTGCTGAGGATTTTTGTGTTTACGTTCACCACGGGTATTGGCCAGAAGTTTTCTTTCTTCATTGTATCTCTGCCATATTTTGGTATTAAAATGACACTGGCCTCATAGAATGAGTTAGGGAATCAATCCACGTTTGTTAAACCCCAGATTTCCCAAACAAAATTCATTTCCCAAGGAATCTTTTCCCCCACTTTTCTAAATAGCCATAAACTTTCTAAATAACACACTTGGGAAATATTCTTCTGGGGGAGATGTTGGTCCTCGCTGGTATTCAGGGGCAAACACTACAGCCACAGGTGGTCTCTCAAGTATGTCAGCTGTGCAGACTCCTCGCCCCCACTGCTCTTAGCTGGCAGAACCAGCCCTGACATTACTAAGAAGCATGTTATTTTAAATGTTTTTAGAGGGGGTAAGGTGGAAAATGCATCAGAGGCAAAAGGCTTCCCTTCTTAAATATGTTATTCTAGGTAATTGGTAACATAAGTTTTATTCTTGAAACAAAAGTAAATGTGGCTGGGCATGGTGGCTCACATCTGTAATCTCAGCATTGGGAGGCTAAGATGGGTGGATCGCCTGAGGTCAGGAGTTTGAGACTAGCCTGGCCAACATGGTAAAACCCTGTCTCTACTAAAAATAGAAAAATTAGCTGGGTGTGGTGGTGCACACGTGTAATCCCAGATACTCAGGAGGCTGAGGCAGGAGAATCATTTGAACCTGGGAGATGGAGGTTGTCAAGAGCCGAGATCACAGCACTGCACTCCAGCCTGGGTGACAGAGTGAGACTCTGTCTCAAAAAAAAAAGTACTGTGTGTGCTGTGGCAGGGGCATGGGATTGGTGGTGGAAAAGAAGCCTCCAAGAATAGGAATCAACAGGGTGTGAGGCTGTCTGTCTAGGTGTCTGGGAACTCTCTTTCCCTGGGGCAGGACACAGGACAAGTTTCTCCCTCTGTGCATTGGTAGAGGAAGCTCACCATGTGAATGGATTCTGTGGCTAAGGCATGACTAACCGAACTGTGCCAGTTCAAGAAATCCAGTTATGTTTTTTTCAGGTTCAGGGAACTTCATGGTATGGGAATTTCCACAGGGATTTTGGTGGCCTTTGGAAAAATCAGTTGGGTTTGGCTGTCTCTTTTTCTTCAGGGGATGTGTAAAGAATTTTGCTTCCTATGAGAAGGATTTGGGTTCTTGTTTTGGTATATCCAGACTTCTAATTTTATTCTCCTACTGGTAGAAGTCACTCTGCAGTCTGTCTGCTTCTTGCCAGCTCTGTGAGCTTGGGCAAGTTAAGCTCTCCAAGAGTCTGTGAAATGGGGATAACAATATGCCCTGATTATAGTGTTAATATGAGGATTAAATGAGATACAATATGTACATCCCTTAGCACAGCACCCAGGATAAAGTAAGAGCTCAATAAATGTTGGGCACAAAGGCTCCTGTGCTGGGAGCCTCCAGGGCACTGTGGCTGGGCCAGTTTCTCAGTCCTCCCTGAATGCTGTGCTCATCCTGCCATAGCAAACAACCTCCTTCACCTGGCTGGGCACAGGCTGGGCCTGTGTGGGATTCCCCAGGGCTGTGGGCAAGAGGAAACTGATGCATAAATGGGAAATTAGAGCAAAGGATAAGTGTGGCTGCAACAGCATCTTCTGCTCACATCCTCTTCTGCCATGCGTCCTTGACACTCCTCCATGGAGGGCTGGGGATCCATGGGTCTTCCTGTAGAATCTGGGCTGATTTGTGGCTCTCTCACAGCCAACAGATGCTGGGAGGGTGACACTGCATGGCTTCTAAGGCTAGATCAGGAGATGTGATGCCATGTTGGCTTTATTCCCTGGGACACTAGCTTTGGAGCCTGGAATTACCCTGTCAAGTTACTGTCTTATGCCCTGAGGCTGCCATGCATGCTACAAGGATACCAAGCCACACAGAGAAGCCAAGCTCAGGACTGTGGCTGGCAGTCCTAACTCTGGAGCCCTTCCAGCCTGGGGACCAGAAAGACCCAGGAGTAAAGGAGTCTCCAGATGATCCCAACCCCTAGATGGCAAACTACTCCCAGCCTTTGAGTCTTCCTAGCCGATTCCAGACACTTTAAGACAGAGAGGAGATGTCTCCTCCGTGCCCTGTTTGAATTCTTCCCACACTGTAGCCATGAGCCCCATAAAATGGTGGTTGTTTTATTCTCCCTAGTTTGGGTGGCCTGCTTCACAACAAAGGTAACTGGTTGTGAATACGGGGGAGTGGGTGATGAGGGCCACAGGGATTTTAATTCAGCCTAGTGGCAGCTGGACTGCGGGTCAGGGATCTCCCCAGGGTTGCCTTGTGAAGCTAAACCTGACTCTGGAGATGGAGTTGGCGAGGCCCAGTAGAGCGGCCAGGACTCAACTCACAGAGCTGGGAAACTCCTGAATTCACCAGCAGGTCTGTATGCCAGTGGACCCTTAGCCAAGAGTGAAGAAACAGAATTGTTCATCTGAAGCCTCTCAGTTCAACCCAGAGAATGGCTTCTTCTCACTGACACGCCAGAGGGGACAGCCAAGGTGAAGACTGCCATAGTCTTGATAAGGGTCTGTGGGAGGCATCGTTGTCCAGCCATGGTTCCTGGCTGACCGCACAGTGACCTCTGGCCACCCCACATGTGACTTCCCAGGGAGAAAAGTTCAAAGGCTCAACTAGCTAAGCAAGATGTGTTTGTTTTCCTGAATGCAGTTCAATGACTCCTCCTGGTCAAGTCAGCCTGAGCCCCAGGGCAAGGACTCTCACTGGGCCCCCAGGCCCTGGAGGGAATAGAGTCCTTGACTCAGGCCTGGATGAGCTGGGGCAGACATTCCCCGGGACTCATGTGAATGCAAACCTTTCCTAGAGCCTCCAGAGGGCAGGAAAGAGCTATGGAAACTGCTGGACTGAACGGCAATTCTGTAATTAAACCCAAAGTTGGAGAAAGTCGGAAACGCAAATCAATCACACTCAGCATGGACACAGTAACACTTGGAGTCCAGGCTGCAAGCTGAGGCAGGGCTGCTTGGAACGGCACTTCATGGGGCCTGCCCTGTGGTCCAAACCCATGCAGCTGATACCAAGAAGCCACTATCTCCAGCCTCATTGCAACATTTTATACAGTGTTTAACAAACCTGTGGTAGATCATGGCATTTTAGAGGACAATTCCAGGCTTGTATCTTCATTTTATTATTAGGAAAGAGAGGTCCAAAAGCCTATCTGAAATTCTCTCAGAGTAAAACTGCACATTGGTAACAGCTCGTTCCATGTTACATTAAATCTGCAGGTGGACAAAATGGCCAGTCTTTACAACATCCACCTGCGAACTGGCTGCTTCTGCAACACTGGGGCCTGCCAGAGGCACCTGGGCATCAGCAGCGAGATGGTCAGGAAGCATTTTCAGGTTGGTACAGGGCTCTGCGGTCCAGATGCCGGTCAGTGAGACCCAGCAACACCTGTTACTGCATGCATGTCTGGAGCGGGGGCTGCTGCTGCAGACTCATTTCCCCATGCCTGCTCTGTGCATGTACAAAGGAAAAGGAATACAAATAGAAAATGCTTCAAGAAGGCCGGGCGCAAGCTCACACCTGTAATCCCAGTACTTTGGGAGGCTGAGGCAGGCGGATCACCTGAGATCAGGAATCAGAGACCAGTCTGGCCAACACGGTGAAACCCTGTCTCTACTAAAGATACAAAAATTAGTCAGGCGTGATGGCATGTGCCTGTAATCCTAGCTACCTGGGAGGCTGAGGCAGGAGAATCGCTTGAGCCTGGAAGGCAGAGGGTTGCAGTAAGCTGAGATAGCGCCATTGCACTCCAGCCTGGGTGACAGAGCAAGACTGTCTCAAATAAAATAAAATAAAATAAGCTTCAAGATATTATCTCTGTTGCAGACTTTCTGATTAGTTTTTTACTTTGAGGCCAAACATTTAAAGGCAAGAGAGGAGAGTTAAGAAGGGATGTGTGAGGATGTGCTTTACCTGGTTCAGCCCTCCTGAGGTACAGCCTCCCGGTTATAGTTAGCTAACTGCATCCAGGTTGGGTGCAGAATGGAACTCTTCTTGGGCTCCAGGGATTCTGCATCTCCCAGAATCCCCACCCTCCCAGTCTCTCCCCTGGGCTGAGGTTTTTCACTTCAGGGTATAGCCTGTTTTGAACCACTGCATTGGCAATAATTTGAGTGGCAAAGAGTCTTTATTGCTTTGAGTTTCTAATTTGAATTTCATTTGGTTGCCATGAAATATTGTATATTATTGAAATATTGTGTATACTAGATCCCAACTAACCATGAACTGAGTTTTGTTTAAAAAGAAAGAGGGAAAGGAGAGAAGGAGAGGGAGGAGATAGGAAAGGGAGGAGAAGAGAGGAGAGAGGGAGAGGGAGGCTCGGAACACAAATAAACACAGCTCCAGATAGAATATTTGGCCCTGTGGAATGCTGTGGCTCCATTTCTTTGGGTGACTGAGCCGGATCCAGCACCGAGATGTTCAGGGCAGCTCCATGCGCTGTGCTGACCAGTGACCAATACCAGGCAGCCAGGCTTGGAGACTGAGATTCTCCTGGCTTTCTTCCCCACCTCCCAGCAGGGGCCCTCAAACTGATCTTGGCCTTCGTAGTGGCCCCAGGCTGGTCATTTGCAGGGGCAGCATCTCTGACTTTCCCTGTTGTCAAGGTGCAGCTCTCAGGGATGCAGGCCTCCCCTCAGTACTGACAGGCTCATGAGCTTGTCCAGTGATGTTTTTCCCATCTCAGTCCTGGGTAGACCCTGAGGCCGACCTCTTGGTGCTTCTGAAACTCTAGTCTGTGTTTTGACCCCTCTGTGAGCCAGCACTGTGCCTGGCTCTAGGTAAATGTTTTCTATGAAGTATTTCTATGAAGCTTTTTAATGGCCTCTTTGAGATCGATATTGGTCCCAATTTACAGTTGAGCAAAATGAGATCCAGAAAGTGGTCCCCTGAGTGTACAGAGCTGAACCATGTCTCAGACACACAGCACATGTTAATGTTGCAGTTCTGTTTTCCTGGGTTAATTTTAAAATTAACAAAATTTATTTTGCAAAACTGTTTCCAATGTCTCTGTGAGAAATGGGTCACTCTGGCTGGTGCATTTCTCTCTTATCCTAGGCTGGTCATGTCTGTGGGGACAATATGGACCTCATCGATGGGCAGCCCACAGGATCTGTGAGGATTTCATTTGGATACATGTCAACGCTCGATGATGCCCAGGCCTTTCTCAGGTTCATCATAGACACCCGCCTGCACTCATCAGGGGGCTGGCCTGGCCCTCAGGCCTGTGCTGACACCTGGGAGGCTGGAGCCCCATCAGCAGAGGGCCAGGCTGATGTTGCACCTGCTGTCATGCGCAGACATAGCCTCTCACCTCGAGAAGATGCCCTCACAGGCTCCAGGGTTTGGAACAACTCGTCTACTGCTGTGAATGCTGCGCCTGTGGCCCCACCTGTATGTGATGTCACCAGAATCCAGCAGACTCCTTCAGAGAAAGCTGCAGGAGTCCTGGAGGGGACCCTTGGGGCACATGTTGTCACTAACCTTTACCTTTATCCAATCAAATCCTGTGCTGCGTTTGAGGTAAGGACTTTCACAGTAGCACAGAAACACTTCTCTTTGTTTACTCTCTCTATTTTTCGATAAAGTGAAGAAAAGCATAAAAAAAGTCAAAATCATTCATCAGAGTGTTGTGGTGAGAAAAGCCATTCTCATTCTCTCTTTCTTGTTCTGTGCTGACTTTTGAACATGACTCTGCTCATGGGGGCTCCTAAGAGGACCATTTCTGAGTGGCGAATGTATCATTACTGTTATTAATGATAGCTGTAACTTTCACTGAATGCGTGTGCTGACTCTGTGCTGAAGCATTGTATGTGCTTATTTGTTTCATCTCATCCTCAAAATGGTCATATGAGGTGGATATAATATTATCCCTATTTTATAGATATGGAGCCTGAGAGTTTTGAGGTTAAGCACTTTGCCCAGGTGACCTGAAGATATGTCAAAAAGACACATGAGCCAGCTTGAAGGAGCTCCCATTGGCCAAGTCTGTGGCAATGTGTACATCAAAATAAGTGCTGATAGTGATGGGTGGTGAGCATTTGAGCAACACAGGAATCCATGAGTCCAGTAGAGAGTAAAAATGAATTAGTGAATAAATGGAGAAGAAGCTCAACTCAACTATAGAATACCAACTAATAAATCAATGAAATAATTTAAAAAACTACCACTTTGCAACCATCATGCCAATAATTGATTTAGGCAATAGTCATCAATAGATGCTAAATCTAATGAATGAAAATTTGATAAGTAACAGGATATTTGCATATTATGAAAATATCTTTCCATAAACAACTTATTAATTAGTAAGTACCACCTACTTATTGATGAATTTTACAATGGAGATACCTAATAGACCCCATGTTAACCAAGTGACAAAAGTTGACATCACATTGGGACAACACTGGGACAAAGGAATGGGGTGTGTCTCCTGGAATGCACAGAGAAGAACGTAGCATTACTTCTGTGGCATGTCTACCAAAAATGCAGAAATCATAAGGAAGCTCAGATAATCCCAAATTAAGAAACATTTAGGAAGGTACCTGGACGTACTCCTCAAAAATATCAAGGTCCTGAAGGACAAGAGAAGACTGAAGGAGACTAAGAGACCCACAAATGTATGCGACACATGAGATTCGATGCAGACGGCAGAGATGGAATTTGAAGGGAGTCTGTTGATTAGATGTAATGTCGGGTCAATCGTAATTTCTAATTTTGATGGTTGTACTGGGGTTATGTCAGAGAGTGTCCTGATACTTAGAATATGTACAGTAGAGTATAATGGGGGTGATGAGGCATCATTTTCAACTTCTTCTCAAATGATTTAGAAAAGTCAACAATCAGAGAATCTGAGTGAAGGGCTTATGGGAGCTCTGTGCACTATAACTACTTTTATTTAAGCTTAAAATGTACTTCAAAAAATTGCGGCATCAGTAAGTAATGTCACTTTTTTTGCATCTTTACTGCTGAGGGTAGCTGGGCTCCCTTCGGTGTGCATTGCCGGGACATCTATGACCTGGGCTGTGGTCAGAACTCTGAACCTTTGCCTTTGTCTACACACCCTTCTTCAGCAGACCGCTGGCTCAGGAAAAGCCTTCATTGAAGGGACACTGCCCCTGTGCTGTCACATGCTGGTGCTGTTAAAACCTAACCTGTGGACAGCCACTCCTGCAAAGGCCAGGAGCAGGAACCCAGCAGAGCTGCAATTGGACTAATTATCTTTGCACTCAGAGAAAGCACATCCTTGCTAAAATAAAGGTTCAAAGAAGAAATGAGATGAAAGTGAATTGGTCTAGTAGCCTAGGAAATAGGTGGAAGGGACGAATGAAACTTACAGAAATATAACCCCGAGCTGACTATCCCCAGCTAAATCCCCAATTAAACCCCCAGGCTTAGGGAACCACCATGACATCTTGTGAGGATGCTGCAGCCTTTCTTAAATGTGGGCCACTGTTTCTAAGCTTGAGACCTTCTCACAATTGCATGAAGCTGCTTCTATTGCTCCACAGCTGACTGTTCCTGCCAGAACGGTCAACCCAAAGAACATCATCTCCATCAGTTGAGGATCTTACCATCTTGCAAAAGCAGGATGAGGTGATAAGGTTTGACATCTATGGGAGGTGAACCCAGAGGTATGGTGGAAGGAGCTGCAGGAGGGAGGCCCTGGTTGGGCAGGTACACCTCTTGTACAGGTCAGCTGTAGGCTGGGAAACTGCACTTCAGAGACCCTGATGGAAGGAAAACAAGCAAAGTTAGAAACAGTCAATACCTCTTGTTATTCTGTGACGGCAGCTTTTGATATGTATACCCACCTAACTGGTGGTTTTATTTTTTTCCATCAGCAGACTCTATCAAATTTAATATTAGCTTTTTTTTTCTTTTAGAGAAACATATCACCAGGAAGAACATTTGTACCTTGTTTTTTGGGTCTTTGAAAAAGCCAGCATCTTTTTGAGGAAACAATTTAAAACCGGTTTCTCAGGAAAGCTTTATTCTGTGCTGAAAGATTTCTTACTTCCTACTCACTTTATTCATTTATTCATTTGATTATTATTATTTTTTCAAGATGGGATCTCACTTTCTCACCCAGGCTGGAGTACAGTGGTGCCATCAAAGCTTACTGCAGTTTTGAACTCCTGGTCTCAATCTATGCTCCCTCCTCTGCCTCTTGAGTAGCTGAGACTATGGGCACACATCACCATACCAGGCTACTTTTTAATTTGCATTTCTTTTTAGAGACAGGGTCTTGCTATGTGATCAGACTGGTCTCAAACTCCTGGCCTCAAGTGATCCCCCTGCCTCAACCTCCCAAAGTGCTGGCATTCTAGACATGAGCCACCACGCTTGGCTCTACTCAGTTTATTTATTTTATTTTTAATTTTTATTTTTTATTTGAGACAGAGTCTCTCTCTTGTCGCCCAGGCTGGAGTGCAATGATGTGATCTCGGCTCACTGCAACCTCCGCTTCCCAGGTTCAAGCAATTTGGCTAATTTTTTTGTATTTTTAGTAGAGAAATACTTCTATGCTATTTTGAAATACCTGGACAGGCACCACTGCTAAGAAAGGATATATAAGAGCAAAGGGCTGGGCATGGTGGCTCACGCCTATAATCCCAGTACTTTGGGAGGCAAAGGCAGGCAGATCACTTGAGGTCAGGAGTTCAAGACCAGCCTGGCTAACATGGTGAAACCCTGTTTTTACTAAAAATACAAAAATTAGCCGGGCAAGGTGACAGGCACCTGTAATTCCAGCTACTCAGGAGGCTGAGGCAGGAGAATAGCTTAAACCCAGGAGGTGGAGGTTGCAGCGAGCTGAGATTGCACCACTGCATTCCAGCCTGGGCGACAGAGCAAGACTGTCTTAAAAACAAACAAGAAAAAAAAAAAACAAAAAACAAAGCAATGGCTGGAACCAGCTGGGAAAGGAAGCTTGCTTTTCACTGCAGACTCTTGTACTCTCTGACTGTTATACCATGTACAGGCATTACCTACTTAAAACATGGTTTGAAGTGGAGAAGGGTGGAGTGTGGACCTGGAGGCTGAATGGGAGATGTGTAGCTCCCACATCATCTCCTTTGCATTGTCCTCTTTGTTTGTTTCTTCTCTTCCCGTCTTCCTTCCAGAGTAGGTGCGGAATTTATGAAGTCCATCTGTGTTTGTACAGCCACTATGCAAATAGGCGAAGACCATCTTTGGGGAGCCCTGGCCTAAGACACACCTACCTTTTTGTTTAGGTGACGAGGTGGCCTGTAGGAAACCAAGGGCTGCTATATGACCGGAACTGGATGGTTGTGAATCACAACGGTGTTTGCCTGAGTCAGAAGCAGGAACCGCGGCTCTGCCTGATCCAGCCCTTCATCGACCTGCAGCAAAGGATCATGGTCATTAAAGCCAAAGGTGGGAAAACTGTCATTTTCACGGAGCGGCTCCCAAGCTTTTATACTCATATGAAAGTAGAATAGTGGCCTTGCTTCTACCAAATATTAAAATAACCCATCAGCTTGGGCAATGTAGTGAGACCTCATCTCTACAAACAATTAAAAAATTATACTGGGTGTGGTGGTGTGTGCCTGTAATCCTAGCTACTCGAGAGGCTGAGGCACAAGAATCGCTTGAACCCAGGAGGCGGAGGTTGCAGTGAGCGGAGATTGTGGCACTGCATTCTGGCCTGGGCGACAGAACCAGACCTTGTCTCAAGGGAAAACATGGGTAAAATAACCTGAAAGTAAAGGAAATAGTGTCTAGGAAATACAACAAAGAGTTTGTTCTCCTTTCGCTTTGAGAAATTTCTGGAGAGGTAAAGATCTGACAGTCCAGACAGTAAAGAGGGGCCAGGTGTGGTGGCTCACGCCTATAATCCCAGCACTTTGGAAGGCTGAGGTGGGCAGATCACTTGAGGTCAGGAGTTCGAGATCAGCCTGGCCAACATGGCGAAACCCTGTCTCTACTAAAAATACAAAAATAAGCTGAGCATGGTGGTATACCTGTAATCCCAGCTACTCAGGAGGCTGAGGCAGGAGAATCACTTGCACCCCAGAGGTGGAGGTTGCAGTGAGCCCAGATCACACCACTGTACTCCAGCCTGGGTGACAGAGGGTCAAAATGACAAAAAAAAAAAAAAAAGGTATAACTTTTATATGAACTAGATGATGACCTTTTTTACTTAAGTTCCTTTTATTTTCTTAACTCATCATAATGTATACTGCAGGCTTTTATTCTTCCTTGTTGATTTTTATTACGAACGATCAAACCTATAAAAAAGTATAGGCCTGCTCAGTCCAGTAGAACTTTCTGTGATGTTGAGAATGTTCAAACTATACCTTGTCCAGTTTAGAAACCACCAGTCACATGTGACTATTGAAATGTGGCTAGTGGGACACTGGAACTGAATTTTAAATTTTATTTAATTTTAATTAATTTAAATAGCTACAAGTAGCTATGCTACAGTGTTAGACAGCACAGGTCTAAAAAATAATACACAATTACAGCATTTAATTTTAGCAAATCTTAACATTTGGCCACATTTCTGGTAGGTCCTCCTCCGCCTCTTCCTTTTTCTTTTTTAACATACATACATACACACATACACACATACATGCATACACACAACATTACATAGCAGTTGTGGTGCTGGGTTAAAAAAAAGATTTAAAAAACCTTACAGATATAGCAGAAATTCCCTGTGGACCTCTCCCGAGTCTCACTCCTCCTCCTTCTCCATCCCACGTACCATTTTTAGAATATTCCCATTTTCTCCCTAACTTATAGTTGTACTTTTGTGATATATAACATTTCCATACATTCGTGATTGTGTTTCTTGGCTATAAGTGTTCTCTATTCTGTTCCCATGGTTTATTTTTCCTTGAACCAAGAGGCCACTGTTATTACTAGAGTTATAGAATGCGTCTTGATATCCCTTTTTTTTTTTTTTTTTTTTGAGACAGAGTTTTGCTTGTGTTGCCCAGGCTGGAGTGCAGTGGCAAGATCTCAGCTCACTGCAACCTTCACCTTCTGGGTTCAAGTGATTCTCCTGCCTCAGCCTCCTGAGTAGCTGGGATTACAGGCATGTGCCACCCAACCCGGCTAATTTTGTATTTTTAGTAGAGATGGGGTTTCTTCATGTTGGTCAGGCTGGTCTCGAACTCCTGACCTCAGGTGATCTGCTCGCCTTGTCCTCCCAAAGTGCTGGGATTACAAGCATAAGCCACAGTGCCCAGCCCTAATATCTCATTTTTTTTAAATTGTCTGTTGTCACATATTGCAGAATCTCTTTTTTTAAGAGTGAGT
This sequence comes from Cacajao melanocephalus, assembly GCA_963573385.1. Taxonomy (NCBI): domain Eukaryota; kingdom Metazoa; phylum Chordata; class Mammalia; order Primates; family Pitheciidae; genus Cacajao; species Cacajao melanocephalus. The sequence continues at coordinate 83,111 of CAUYLG010026154.1, read as the reverse complement.
AGTATTCCATTGAATAAATATACCACATTTACTTTATTTATCTCTTAATGGACATTTGGATTGTATCCATATCTTGACTATTGTAAATAGAGCTGCAATGAACTTTGGGAGTGCTCAGGATACTCTTCAGTATCCTGACTGAAGTTATTTTGGATCGGTATCCAGAAGTGGGATCACTGAATCATATGGTAGTTCTATTTTTAATTTTCTAAGGAATCTCAATATTGTTTTTCATATTAACTGAACAACTTTGCATACCTACCAGTGGTTGCAAGGGCTCAAGTTTTCCCACATTCTTACCAACACCATCTTTTTCTGGTTTGTTTTCTTTAGACAATAGCCATTCTAACAGGTGTAGAGTGATATCTCATTTTGATTTTAATTTGCATTTTTCTGATTATTAGTGATGTTACACATTTTTCATGTACTCATTGACTATTAGTACATCTTTTTTGGAGAAACATCTATTCAGGTTCTTAACCCTTTTAAAAATTAGGTTGTTTTTTTGTTTGTTTGTTTACTATTGAGTTGTAAGAGTTCCTTGTATATCTTGGAGGTTAACTGCTTTTTCAGATAAATTGTTTGGAAATATTTTTTCTCATTCCACAGGTTGCCTTTTCACATTGTTAATTCTTCCCTTTGCTGTGCAGAAGCTTCTTAGTTTGATATAGTCCCATTTGTGTATTTTCATTTTGTTACTTGTGCTTTGGGTGTCATACTCACAAAATTATTGCCAAGACCAATGTCATGAAGTTTTTCCCCTATGTTTTCTTCCAGGAGCTTTACATTTTGGGATCTTATGCTTAAATCTCTAATCCATTTTGAGTTGAAATTTTTGTATGATGTAAGATAAGGGTCCACTTTTACTCTTTTGTATGTGGATATCCAGTTTTCCCAACACCGTTTGTTGAAAAGACTACCTTTTCTCCATTGTGTTTTCTTGACACCCTTCTCAAGGAACAAGTTGACTATATAGAAATAGATTTATTTCTGAACTCTTAGCCTGTTCCATTAGTCTATATATCTGTCTTTGTGCCAGTACTATACTGTTTTGATTACTATAGCTATAGTGATGTATTTAAAATCAGGAAATGTGATGACTCCAGCTTTGTTCTTCTTTCTCAAGATTAATTTATTTGTCATCTTTTGTGGGTTTATATGAATTTTAGAATTGTTCTTTCTATTTCTGTAAAAAAAATGCCATTGTGATTTTGATAGGCATTGCATTGAATCTATAGATTACTTTGGGCTGTGCAGATATTTTAGCTATTAATTTCTCTAATCCACAAACATGGAAAATCTTTCCATTTGTTTAATTTCTTGTTTGTGTCTTGTTTAATTTTTCATCAATAATTTGCAGTTTTCAGAGTATGAGTATTTCAATTCCTTAGATAAGTTTCTTTTTTTTCTTTTTTTTTTTTAAGGCAAGGTCTCACTCTGTTGCCCAGACTGGAGTGCAGTGACATGATCATAACTCACTGCAGCCTTGAACTCCTGGGCTCAAGCAATCCTCCCACTCCAGCTTCTTGAGTAGCTGGGACAACATGTGTGTGCCACCATGCCTGGTTTAGATAAGTTTATTTCTAGGTATTGTACACATTTTTTGGCTATTATAAGTGGGATTGGTTTTCTTATTTCCTTTTCAGAGAGTTTGCTTTTAGTGTATAGAAATGCAATAGGTTTTTGTATGTTGATTGTGTATCCTGTATTCTGCAACTTTACTGAATTCATTTATTAGTTCTAACGGTTTTAAAAAATGGAGTATTTAGAATTTTTTAATATATAAGATCATGTTTTCTGATCAAACAAGGACAATTTTACTTCTCCTTTTCCAATTTGAATGCCTTCAAATAGTGGAGGCAAGAATGGGCTTCTTTGCCTTGTTTCTGATCTTAGAGAAAAAGTCTTCAGTTTTCCATCACTGAGTATAATATTAGTTGTAGGCTTTTCATATGGCATTTACTATCTTGAGGTAACATGTTGAGGCCTTCTATTCCTAGGTTATTGAGTTTTTATTATAAGAGGGTGATGAATTTTGTCAAATGCTTTTTCTGTGTCAATTGAGATGATTATTATACCCTCTATTCTGTAAATGTAGTATATCACATTAATAGATTTTCATATGTTGAATCATACTTACATCCCAAGAATAAGCCCACTTTCTCATGGTGTATGATCCTTTTAATATACTGTTAGATTAAGTTTGCTAGTATTTTGGTGAGAATGTTTGTGTTTAGATTCTTCAGGCATATTGGCCTGCAATTGTCATTGTCTGGCTTTAGTATCAAGAAAATGCATCCTGGCCTCATAAAATGAGTTTGGAAATGTTCCCTCCTCATAGTTTTTAAGAAGGGTTTTGAGAAGACTTGGCATTAATTCTTCTTTAAATATTTGATAGCATTCACCAGTGAAGCCATTTGGATCTAGGCTTTTCTTTATTGAGAGGTTTTTGATTACTGATTTAATCTCCATACTAGTTTCAGGTTTGCTCAGGCTTTACTTTTTTTCATGTTTAGTTTCATTAGCTGGCATGTTTCTAGGAATTTATGCATTTCTTCCAGGTTATCCAGTTTGTTGGTATGTAGTTGTTTATAGTAATCTCTTATAATATTTTGTTTTTGTGGCATTATTTCATTTCAGATTTTATTTGCATTTTCAATTTTTCTTAGTCTAGCTAACAGGTGTCAATTCTGTTTATCTTTTCAAAAATCCAGCTTAGTTGTGTTAATGTTTTCCATTTTTTCTATTTTATTTATTTCCGTTGCAATCTTTGTTGTTTCCTTCCTTGTGCTAACTTTGGGTTTATTTTGTTCTCTTTTTTCTAGCTCTTATGGTGTAAATTAGGTTTGAGATCTTTCCTCTTTTTTACTGTAGACAATTAATATCATAAGCTTACTATTTAGTGCTGCTTTTGCCATATCCCATAAATTTTTATATTTTATGTTTTTGTCTTTGGTATTTTATAATTTTTAAAAATTTCTTCTTTGATCAAATGGTTAAGAGTGTGTGGTTTCATTTCCACATATTTTTGAATTTTTCCATTTTCCTGCTGCTACTGATTTCTAGTTTCATTTCATTGTAGTCAGAAACTTGGTATGATTTCAGTCTTCTTAAATCTGTTAAGTCGTCTTTTTTTTTGTCTTATTTTAAGACCTAATGTGATCTATCCTAGAGAAAGACCTGTGTGTGCCTTAGAGGAATGTGTATTCTTCTGCTATTGGGTAAAATATCATATATATATATATATATGTTTATTAGGTCTATTTGGTCTACAGTATGATTTAAGTCCTCCTATTCCTTATTGATCTTCTGTCTGCATGTTCTGTCCCTTATTGAATTTATTTTTGTATTGCTATCTGTTTCTCCTTTCAGTTCTGTCAATGTTTGCTTAGGTGCTCTGATGTTGGGTACATATATATTTGTAATTGTTATATATTCCTGGTGGATTGATCCTTTTATCATTATAAAATGTCCTTCTTTATCTCTTGTGACAGTTTTTGACTTAAAATCCATTTTGACTGATATAAGTATAGACACTCCTACTGTCTTTTGGTTATGATTTGTATGGAATATCTTTTTCCATCTCTTTACTTTCAACCTATGTATATATTTAAACCTAAAATCTTTCTTGTAAACAGCATACAGTTGGGTCTTTTTAATGTCTTTTTAAGGTCTTTTTATTCAGCCATTTTAAACTCTCCATCTTTTGATTAGAGAGTTTAATCAAATACATTTAGAGTAATTATTGATAAGGATTTGATATTGCCATTTGTCTAGTTGTTTTCTGTTAGTCTTATAGTTCTTTTTGTCTATCTTTTCATCTCTTGCTGTCTTTGTGTTTTGTTGATATTTTATATTGATTGGCTTTAATTACTTTATCTTTTCCTTTTTGTGTAACTTCTATAGTTTTTTTTGTGTGTGTAGTTATTTTGGGGCTTACATAAAATATCTTAGGGTTATAACAGTCTATTTTAGGCTGACAGCAAGTTTAATCACAAACATAAACACTACACTTTAACCTTTGCTCCCCATACTTTATGTATGGTTGTCAGAATTTACATCTATTCATATTGCGTATTTTTTTTTTTTTTTTTTTTTTTTTGAGACAGCGTCTTGCTCTGTTGCCCAGACTGGAGCACAGTGGTGTGATCTTGACTCACTGCAACCTCTGCCACCCAGGCTTAGCAATCATCCCACCTGAGCCTCCTGAGTAGCTTAGGACCACAGGCACATGCCACTATGCCTGGCTAATTTTTATATTAGAGGCCGAGTTTCACCATATTGCTCAGGTTGGTCTTGAATTCCTGAACTTAAGCAATCCATCCGCCTTGGCCTCCCAAAGTGCTGGAATTATGGGCATGAGCCACCACCCCTGGCCCATATTGTGTATCTTTTAACACATATGTATACATTTCAAGAGATGTGGTCTCACTCTGTTGCCCAGGCTGGAGTGCAGTGACATGATCATAGCTCATTACAGTCTTGAACTCCTGGGTTCAAGTGACCCTCCTGCCTCAGCCTACTGAGTAGCTGGGACTACTGATGTGTGCCGCCATGCCCAGCTAAATTTTTTTTTTTTTTGAGATGGAGTCTCACTTTGTCACCCAGGGTGGAGTACAGTGGCATGATCTTTGCTCACTGCAACCTCCATTTCTTGGGTTCAAGCAATTCTCCTCCTTCAGCCTCCTGAGTGGCTGGGCTTACAGGCGCATGCCACCACACCCGGCTAATTTTTATATTTTTAGTAGAGATGGGGTTTCACCATGTTGGCCAGGCTGGTGCTGAACTCCTGACCTCAGGTGATTTGCTCATCTTGGCCTCCCAAAGTGCTGGGATTACAGGTGTAAGCCACTGTGCCTGGCCCATGCCCAGCTAAATCTTTGAAACTTTTAAAAAGATGAGTTCTCTCCAATCTAGGCAATATCATTCAGGACATAAGCAATGGCAAAGGTTTCATAGTGAAGACACCAAAAGCAATGGCAAATGTTTCATAGTGAAGACACCAAAAGCAATTGCAACAAAAGCAAAAATTGACAAATGACATTTAATTAAACTAGAGAGCTTCTGTACAGCAAAATAAAAGATCAACAGAGTGAACAGTCTACAGAGCGGGAGAAAATGTTTGCAAACTATGCATCTGACAAAGATCTAAATCTAGCATCTATAAGGAACTTAAACAAATTTACAAGAAACAACACCATAAAAAAGTAGGCAAAGAACATGAGCAGACACTTTTCAAAAGGAGACATACATGCAGCCAACAATCATATGAAAAAAAGCTCAGCATCACTGATCATTAGAGAAATGCAAATCAAAACTACATGAGATGCCATCTAACACCAGTCAGAATGACTATTATTAAAAAGTCAAAAAATAACAGTTGCTGATGAGGTTGTGGAGAAAAAGGAATGTTTATACACTGTTGGTGGGAGTGTAAATTAGTTCAGCCATTGTGGAAGGTAGTGTCTTGATTCCTCAAACACCTAAAGACAGAAATAACATTTGACCTATCAATCCCATTACCGGGTATATACCCAAAGAAATATAAATTATTCTATTATAAAGATACATGCACACATATGTTCATTGCCATACTATTCACAATAGCAAAGACATGGAATCAACCTAAATGCCCATCAATAATAGACTGGATAAAAAAAATGTGGTACATATATACTATGGAATACTAAGCAGCCATCAGCAAGAATGAGATCATGTCTTTTTCAGGGACATAGATGAAGCTGGAGGTCATTATCCTGAGCAAACCAACACAGGAACAGAAAACCAAATACCACATGTTCTCACTTATAAGTGGGAGCTAAATGATGAGAACACATGAACACATAGAAGGGAACAATAGATACTGAGGGGGAGGATCAGGAAAAATAACTAATGAGTTTAGGCTTAATGCCTGGGTGACGAAATAATCTGTGTAACAAACCCCCATAACACAAGTTTGCCTATGTAACAAACCTGTACTTGTACCCCTGAACTTAAAAGGTTTTTTTTTTTAAATGAGGTCTCTCCATGTTTCCCATGCTGGTTTCAAACTCTTGGCCTCAAGAAACCCTTCTGGCTCAGCCTCCTTATAGCTGGGATTACAAGTATTAGCTCTTGTGCCCAGCATATATTTTAACATACTTTTGTATCTTTTTTTTTAAATACTTTTGTGTTTTGACTTATTTTTGTAGCTATTTTAAACATTTTTGTCTTTTGACTTTTATGCTAGGATTAAAAATAAGTTACCCACTACCAATAGTAACATAATTTTATTTATTTGTCTATGTATTTACTTCATAGCAGATTTCATGCTTTCTTATGCTATTGTGTTGCTGTGTAGTGTCTTTAGTTTCCATTAGAGGAACTCTCTTTTGCATTTCTTATACATCAGGTCTAGTAGTGGTATATTTTCTCAGCTTTTGCTAGGTGTAGTATTCTTGTTGGTAGGTTTGTTTCTTTTAATATTTTTAATATATCATCCTACTTCCTCTGGCCTACAAGATTTCTGCTGAAAAAAATCCACTGATTGTATTATGAGGGTTCCCTTGTATGTGACAAGTCACTTTTCCCTTGCCTTTTTCTTTCCTTTTGACATTTGGCAATTTGATTATATGTTTCTTGGTGTGGATTTTTTAAAGATTATCTTATTTGATATCCATTGGGCTTTTTGAATTTGGATGTCCATTTTCTTCCTGGATTTGGGAAGTTTTCAGCCATTTTTTAAAATAAGCTTTCTTTTCTTTTCTCACTCTTTTCAACTTTTTAGACTCCCATAATGTGTATATTGGCCTACTTGATGATGTCTCGTAATCCCCTAGGCTTACTTCATCCTTTTAAATTCTTACTTCTTTTTGCTCCTCTGACTGAATTATTTGCAATGACCTGTCTTCAAGTTTGCTTTTCTTTTCTTTGGCTGATCTAGTCTGCTGTTGGACTTCTCTTATAAAAATTTTTTTTAGTTCGGTTACTGTGTCCTTCACCTCCATGATTTCTATCTGTTACTTTTAACATTTTCTGTTTCCTTGTTGAACTATTCACTTTGTTTATGCACTGTTCTCTTGACTTTGGTGACTGTCTTTGTAAAAGTTACTTTAAATTCTCTGTCATGTAAACCATATTACTCTGTTTCATTAGGGTCAATTTCTGGGAATTTATCTTGTTCCTTTGTTTGGAACATCTTTGCCTGACTCTTCACTTTCCTCAACTGTCTGTGTTTGTTTTGAGACAGTTTTTCTTTATTGCCCAGGCTGGAGTACAGTGTCATGATCTTGGTTTACTGCAACCTTTGCCTCCAGGGTTCAAGCAATTCTCATGCCTCAGCCTCCCGAGTGGCTGGGTTTACAGACATGCACTACCACACCAGGCTAATTTTTTCGTGTTTTTAGTAGAGATGGGGTTTCACCATGTTGGCCAGGCTGGTCTTGATTTCCTGACCTCAGTGCCCACCTTTTTCTCCCAAAGTGCTGGGATTACAGGCAAGAGCCACAAAGCAAGAACCTCTCCTAGACTTCATGGACTGGCCTCACCCTATCAATGAGATTGACCAGAGATTCAGAGGGTCACTACCAACTCTTTCCTCTCTTAGGAGAATCAGGCAACTATGTTTTCTATTTGCTTATTGTGAGATGAATGCTGGGGAGCTCAAGATGCTACTTCCATTCTCTTGTGAGTAGCTTCACTGTGCCAGGCCCTTCAGAGCTCTAAGACTGAGAAGACAGAAGCCAGTCCTCTCGGGACCTCTCTTGGAGAAGATGAGGTGCTAGATACACAAACCAGCCCCTTCGCTTCCCTGGGTGAAGCTGAGAATGAGGGGTTTTCTTCCTGATTGTATGGCACTGCACTGGGGCCAGGTGTCTGGGGAGAAAGTGCTGGAAATCTCCCTATCAGTTTCAGTGAGTCTGGTTTCATGTTCTTCTGGGGTGCAGGAGCCTTTCAATTTGGTTCTGATTTCCATGTCATCTTCTAATAATGATAGTTTGGTAGCTTTCTTTTTAATTTTTATTTCTCTTTTTCTTGTCTTACTGCATTTGTTAATCTTTCCTACATAATGAGGAATGGAGCACTGATGGAAGACGTCTTTCCTTATCTAACTTGTTGGAATGCTTCTAAAGTTTCAAAAATAAGAATGATGTTTACTGTAGCTTTTTGGTTAATTTATTTTATTAGGCTACAGTAGTTCTTTTCTTATTTTGCCAAAAGTTTTATCATGATTAAATTTATTTCTTACTGAATGCTTTTTCTGCGTTTGTTGGTTATCATATTTTTACCCACAATCTATTAATATGATGTATTACATTAGTAGATTTTCTATAACTGAGCTATCCTTGGTATCTTAAGGAAAAAGTACTACTTGGCAATGACTTTGTAATACATTGCTGGGTTTGGTTTGCTAATGTTTTATTATTTTGTATTTTTGTGATATTTGTGTCTGTTTTTATCAGAGAGATTGATATATAGCCCATTGTTATTAAATTGTTCTTGTTCAAGTTTAAATACCCAGGACATTAACATATGCTAATTATTGTTATTTTAAACTGTTACGTACGCATGTTACACACTCCTTTATGTATATGATGTGTATAACAAAGAAAAAAGAATAACTTTCCAACTCCACTGATATAGTAAGTGGGTTTATTTTTTTATAAGCAGTAATTGTGATTAATGCAGAAATTTGTTGCTATCGCCTAGAGGCTACTGAGATTTGACACTCTATGCTGATATCTTTACAGAATAAGCCTTCATGCCTGTCTGTCTAATTCTAAAGGATTTAAAGTAGCTTAGAGAACAATGACCCCATGACGTGGATAATCCAGAAGTAGAGAAAAATCTTTCAGAATAATTTATGGAGTGTCCCTGGAGCCTTGCATGTGATTGCCCCCATGCACGTTCTTCCATGAGAAGCTTGCTAAGTGCACATACTATTGGTGGCACTGATAATGATGAAGAAAGTCTTCATGTTATAAAAAGATTTCTAAGACTCAGGCACTGCCTTGATGTAACCAAATTCTAGTGTCATTATAATTCTTTTTTTGAGGCAGGTTCTCACTCTATCACCCAGGCTGGAATGCAGTAGCACAATCTCAGCTCATTGCAACTTCCACCTTCTGACTCAAGCCTCAAGCGATCCTCCTACCTCAGCCTCCTGAGTAGCTGGGACCATAGGCATGTGCCACCATGTCCAGCTAATTTTTGGTATTTTCAGTAGAGATGGAGTTTTGCCATGTTGCCCAGGCTGGTCGCAAACTCCTGAGCTCAAGTGATCCACCTGCTTTGGCCTCTGAAAGTGCTGGGATCCCAGGTATGAGCCACATGCCTGGCCTTAAAATTCTTGTATATTTCATAATAATGGGATTTGATTTACATATTCATTTTTCAATTTTGAACAGATACAATAATTGTACATATTTATGGTGTACAATGTGATACTTTGATACATGCATACAATATGTAACCAAATCAGTATAATGATCAAATCAGTGTAATTATATAGCATATTCATCACCTCAAATATTTATCATTTCTTTGTGTTGAGGATGTTAGTAAAATCCTCTCTTCTAGCTATTTTCAAATATTCAATAAATTATTGTTAACTATAGTCACCCTACTGTGCTACAGAATACTAGACCTTATTCCTCCTATATACCTGTGATTTTATAACCATTAACCAACCTCTCCCTATCCCCTTCTTTCTCCTAGTCCTCTCTGCTTCTGGTAACCACTATTCTACTCTCTACTTCCATGAGATTAACTAAAAATTCCCACATATGAGTGAGAACATGCAGTATTTGTCTTTTTATGCTAGGCTTATTTCACTTAACACAATGTCCTTCAGGCTCATCCATGTTTCTGCAAATGACAGAATTTTCTTTTTTATGGTTGAATGATATTCATTACACATACACATTCCACATTTTCTTTATCCATTCACTCACTGATGAACACTTAAGTTGATTCCATAGCTTGGCTATTGGGAATAGTTCTGCAATAAAAGGGAGTGTAGATATACCTTCAACATACTGATTTTCCTTTCCTTTATCATTATTATTACTTCAATAGTTTTTGGGAAACAGGTAGTATTTAGGTACATGGGTAAATTCTTAAGGTGTGATTTCCAAGATTTTGGTGCACCCATCAGCCAAGCAGGGTACACTGCACTCAATTGGTAGTGTTTTATCCCTAATTCCCCTTCCATCCTTTGCTGCAAGGCCCCAGAATCCATTATGTCATTCTTATGCCTTTGTGTCCTCATAGTTTAGCTCTCACTTATAAGAGAGAACATATAATGTTTTATTTTCCATTCCTGAATTACTTCCCTAAGAATAACGTCCTCTAACTCTATCCGGGTTGTTGCAAATGCCATTATTTAGTTTCTTTTAATGGCTAAGTAGTATTCCATGGTGTGTGTGTGTGTGCGTGTGTGTGTGTGTATACACACACACCCACATCACATTTTCTTTATCCACTCATTGGCTGATGAGCATTTAGGCTGGTTCCATATTTTTGCATTTGTGAATTGTGATGCTATAAACATGTGTGTGCAAGTGTCTTTTTTTTTTATAATGACTACTTTTCCTCTGTGTAGATACCCAGTGGTAGGGTTCCTGCATCAAATGATAGTTCTACTTTTAGATCTTTAAGGAAACTCCATACTGTTTTCTGTAGTTGTTGTACTAGTTTACATTCCTACCAGCAGTGTAAAAGTGTTCCCTTTTCACCACATCTATGCCAGCATCTATTATTTTTCCATTTTTAAATTATGGCCATTCTTGCAAGACTAAGGTGGTATTATATTGTGGTTTTGATTTGCATTTCCCTGATAATTAGTAATGATGAGCATTTTCTTATGTTTATTGGCCATTTGTGTATCTTCTTTTGATAATTTTCTATTCATGTCCTTAGCCTACTTTTTGATGGGATTATTTGCTTTTTCTTGCTGATTTGTTTGAGTTTCTTGTAGATTCTGGATATTGGTCCTTTGTTGGATGCATAGTTTGCAAATATTCTCTCTCACTTTGTGGATTGTCTCTTTATTTTTCTGATTATTTCTTTTGCTGTGCAGAAGCTTTTAAAATTAGGTCCCATCTTTTTATCTTTGTTTTTGTTGCATTTGCTTTTATGTTCTTGGTCATGAATTCTTTGCTTAAGCCAATATCTAGAAGGGTTTTTCCGATGTTATCTTCTAGGATTTTTATGGTTTTATGTCTTAAATTTAAGTCTTTGATTTATCTTTAGTTGATTTTTGTATAAGATGAGAGACGAGGATCCATTTTCATTTTTTTTTTACATGTGGCTTGTCAGTTATCTCAGCACTGTTTGTTGAATAGGGTGCCCTTTTCCCACTTTGTTTTTGTTTGCTTTGTCAAAGTTCAGTTGGCTATAAGTATTTGGCTTTATTTCTGAGTTCTTTATTCTGTTCCATTGGTCTGTGTGCCTGTTTTTAATACCAATGCCATGCTGTTTTGGTAACAATAGCCTTGTAGTATAGTTTGAAGTCAGGTAATGTGATGCCTTCAGATTTGTTCTTTTTGCTTAGTCTTGCTTTGGCTAAGTGGGCTGTTTTTTTTTTTTTTTTTGGTACCATATGAATTTTAGAATCATTTCTTTTCTAGTTATGTGAAAAATGATAATGGTATTTTGATGGGAATTGCATGGATTTGTAGATTGCTCTTAACAGTATGGTCATTTTCACAATATTGATTCTACCCATTCATGAGCATTAGTCCATTTGTATTAGTTGTATTAGCCCATTTTCACACTGCTATAAAGAAATTCTTGAGACTGGGTAATTTATAAAGGAAAGAGGTTCAATTGACTAATAGCTTAACATGGCTGGGGAGGCCTCATGAAACTTACAATCATGGTGGAAGGCAAAGGGGAAGTGAGGACCTTCTTCACATGGTGGCAAGAGAGACAAGGGCAAAGGTGGAACTTTCAAACATTTATAAAACCGTCAGATCTCATGAAAACTCACTCACTATTATGAGAACAACATGGGAGAAACCCTCCCCATGATCTAATCACCTCCCTCCCTTGATACCTAGGGAGATTTGGATGGGGATACAGAGTCAAACCATATTCTTCTGTCCTGGCCCCTCTCAAGTCTCATGTCTTTTACCATTTTAAAACCAATCATGACTTCTCAATTGTACCCCCAAATCTTAACTCATTTCAGCAAACTCAAAAGTCCACAGTCCAAATTCTCATGTGAGACAAGGCAAGTCCCTTCTGCCTAGGAGCTTGTAAAATAAAAACAAGTTAGTTCCTTCCAAGATATAATGAGGGTAAAGGCATTGGGTAAATATACCCATTTTAAATGGGGGAAATTGGCCAAAACAAAGGGGCTACAGTCCCCATGCAAGTCTGAAATCCAGGAAGGCGGTCATTAAATATTATTGTTCTAAAATGATATTCTTTGACTCCATGTCTCATATGGGGATCACATTGATGCAAGAGGTGGGCTCCCATGGCCTTGGGCAGCTTCTTCATGGGCTGGAGTTGAGTGATGGGGCTTTTCCAGTTGCATAGTGCAAGTTGTTGGTGGATCTATCATTCTAGGGGCTGGAGGACAGTGTCCCTCTTCTGACAGCTCCACTAGGCAATGCCTCAGTGGGGACTATGTGGAAGCTGCAATTTCACATTTCCAACCTATACTGTTCTAGCAGAGGTTCTCCGTGAGGGTTCTACCCCTGCAGCAGACTTCTGTCTGGATATCCAGGCATTTTCATACATCCTCTGAAATTTAGGTGGAGGCTCCCAAGTCCCAGTTCTTGATGTCTGTATACCCACAGGCTCAACACCATGTGGAAGCCAACAAAGCTCAAGGCTTGCATGCTCTGAAGCAACAGGCCAAGCTGTACCTTGGCCCTTTTAGCCACAGCTGGAGCTTGAGTGGCTGGGACACAGGGCACCAAATCCTAAGGCTACATGCAGCAGTGGGGCCCTGGACCTGACCCATGAAGCCATTTTTTCCTCCTAGGCCTCTGAGCCTATGATGGGAGGGGCTGCCACCAGGATATCTGACATGCCCTGGAGACATTTTCCCCATTGTCTTGGCAATTAACATTTGGCTCCTGGCTACTTATGCAAATTTCTGCAGCAGGCTTGAATTTCTCCCTAGAAAATGGGTATTTTCTTTTCTATAGCATAGTCAGACTACACATTTTCCAAACTCTTATGCTCTGCTACCTCCCCTTTTAAATATAAGTTTCAATTTCAGATCATCTCTCTCAAGTTCAAAGTTCCACAGATATCTATGGCAAGGGGAAAATGTTGCCAGTCTTTTTGCTAAAGCATAGCAAGGTGACCTTTGCTTCACTTCCCAAGAAGTTCCTCATCTCCATCTGAGACTACTTCATTGTCCACATCTCTATCAGCATTTTGGTCAAAATCATTGAATAAGTCTCTAGGAAGCTTCAAACTTTCCCACATCTTTTTATCTTCTTCTGAGCCCTCCAAACTGTTCCAACATCTGCCCATTACCTAGTTCCAAAGTCACTTCCACCTTTTCAAATATCTTTATAGCCATGCCCAAAACTCCTGTTACCAACTTACTGTATTAGTTCATGTTCACACTGCTATAAAGAAATTACTGGATAATTTATAAAGGAAGTGGTTCAATTGACTCACAGTTCCACATGGCTGGAGAGGCCTCAGGAAACTTACAGTCATAGTGGAAGGTGAAGGGGAAGCAAAGACCTTTGTCTCATGGTGGAAGGAGAGAGAAGGGAGAAGGAGGAACTTCCAAACACTTATAAAACCATCAGATCTCATGAGAACTCATGTCATGGGAATATCACAGGGGAAACTGCCCCTGTGATCTAATTACTTTCCTCCATTTATTAGTGGGGATTACAATTCTCGATCAGATTTGAATGGGGGCATAGAGCCAAACCATTTCAGATGTGTTTCCATTTGTTTGTGTTATCTATGATTTATTTTAGCAGTGTTTTGTAGTTTTCCTTGTAGAGATCTTTCACCTCCTTGGTTAGGTATATTTCTAAGTATTTTAAATTTTTTTTGCAGCTGTCATAAAAGGGATTGAGTTCTTGATTTGATTCTCAACTTGGTCACTGTTGGTGTATAGAAGTGCTACTGATTTGTGTACATTGATTTTGTATTCTGAAACTTTACTGACTTCATTTATCAGGTCTGGGAGCTTTTTGGATGAGTCTCTAGGGTTTTTTAGGTATACAGTTATATCATTGACAAACAGCGACAGTTTGACATATTCTTTACTGATTTGGATGCTCTTTATTTCTTTCTCTTGTCTGATTGCTCTGGCTAGGACTTTGCTGAGGGTTTTAATCATAAAGGTTGCTGGATTTTGTTAAATGTTGTTTTCTGCACCTATGAGATAATCATATGATTTTTGTTTTTACTTCTATTTATGTAGTGTATCACACTTATTGGCTTATATAAGTTAAACCAACCCTGCATCACTGGTATGAAACCCAGTTGATCATGGTATATTATCTTTGTGATATGCTGTTGAATTTAGATAGCTAGTATTTTATTGAGGATTTTTGCATCTATGTTCATCAGGGATATTTGTCTGTAGTTTTCTTTTTCTTTTTTTTATGTTCTTTCTTGGTTTTGATATTAGGGTGATACTGGCTTTATAGAATGATTTAAGAAGGATTCCCTCTTTCTCTATCATTTGGAATAGTTTCAGTAGGATTAGTACCAGTTCTTTGAATGTCTAACAGAATTCAGCTGTGAATCCATCTGGTCCTGGACTTTTTTTTGTTGGCAATTTTTAAATCACCATTTCAGTCTCACTACTCATTATTGATCTGTTCGTAGTTTCTATTTCTTCCTGGTTTAATCTAGCAGGGTGGTATGTTTCTAGGAATTTATCCATCTCCTCTAGGTTTTCTAGTTTGTGTACATAAATGTGTTCATAGTTACCTTGAACGGTCTTTTATATTTCTGTGGTTTCAGTTGTAATGTCTCTCATTTCATTTCTAGTTGATCTTATTCGGATCTTCTCTCTTCTTGGTTAATCACACTAATGGTCTATTGATTTTGTTTATCTTTTCAAAGAACCAGCTTTTTGTTCTATTTATCTTTTGTGTGTGTGTGTGTGTGTGTGTGTTTTGTTGTTGTTTGTTTGTTTCAATTTCATTTAGTTCCACTCTGATCTTTGTTATTTCTTTTTTTCTGCTGGGTTTGGGTTTGGTTTGTTCTTTTTTCTCTAGTTTTTGGAGGTTAGACCTTAGATTATCTATTTGTGGTCTTTCAGACTTTTTGATGTAGGCATTTAGTGCTAAGAACTTTCCTCTTAGCAGTACTTTTTCTGTATCCCACAGGTTGTGATTGGTTATGTCACTGTTATCGTTCAGTTCAAATAACTTTTTAAATTCTATCTTGATTTCATTGTTGAATCAAGGATCATTCAGGAGTAGATTATTTAATTTCCATGTATTTGTATAGTTTTGAGTTATTTTTGGAGTTACTTTCCAATTTTGTCCCACTGTGGTCTGAAAGAGTATTTGATATAATTTTGATTTTCTTAAATGTATTGAAACTTGTTTTATGGCCTATCATATGGTTCATCTTAGAAAATATTACATGTGCTGATGAAAAGAATGTATATTTTGCAGTTGTTGGGTAGAATTTTCATAAATATCTGTTAAGTCCATTTGTTCTAGGGTATAGTTTAAGTCCCTTGTTTCTTCGTTGACCTTCTGTCTTGATGACCTGTCTAGTGCATCAGTGGAGTATTGAAGTCTTCCACTATTATTGTGTTGCTGTCTATCTCATTTCTTAGGTCTAGCAGCAATTGTTTTGTAAATTTGGGAGCTCCAATTCCAGTGTTAGGTACATATAGATTTAGGATTGTAATACTTTCCTGTTGGCTGGTCTTTTATTATTATATAATGTTCCTCTTTGTCTTTTTAAACTGTTGTTGCTTTAAAGTCTGTTTTGTCGACTATAAGAATAGCTATTCCTGCTCACTTTTGGTTTCCATTTTCATGGAATTTTTTTCCACCCCTTTCATCAAGTTTATGTGAGTCCTTATGTGTTAGGCAAGTCTCTTGAAGACAGTTTTTGGTTGGTGGATTTTTATCCATTCTACCATTCTGTATCTTTTAAGTGGAACATTTAGGCAATTTACATTTAAACATTAGTACTGAGATATGAGGTACTGTTCTATTCATCGTGCTAGTTGTTGCCTGAATATCGTGGTTTTTTTTTTTCATTGTGTTATTGTTTTGTAGGCTGTCTGAGATTTATGGGTTAAGGAGTTTCTATTTTTGATATGTTTCAAAGTTTTGTTTTAAGATTTAGGACTCTTTTTGTATTTTTTTGTAGTGCTGAGTTGGTAGTCACAAATTCTGTCAACATTTGTTTTTCTGAAAAAGACTATCTCTCCTTCATTTATGAAGTTTTGTTTCACTGGATGCAAAATTCTTGGCTGATAATTATTTTGTTTAAGAGGGCTGAATATAGGCCCCCAATCTCTTCTGACTTGCAGGGCTTCTGTTGAGAAATTTGCTGTTAATCTGATAGGTTTTCCTTTTGGGATACCTGATGCTTTTGCCTCACAGCTCTTTAGATTCTTTAGATTCTTTCCTTCATTTTGACTTTAGCTAACCTGATGACTATGTGCCTAGGTGATAATCCTTTTACAATGAATTTCCCAGGTGTTCTTTGAGCTTCTTGTATGTGGATATCTAGATCTCTAGCGAGACCAGGGAAGTTTTATTTGATTATTCCCTCAAATAAATTTTCCAAAGTTTTAGATTTCTCTTCTTCCTCAGGAATACCAATTATTCTTATGTTTGGTTATTTAACACAATCTGAAATTTCATGGAGGCTTTGTTCATGTTTTAAAATTCTTTTTTATTTGTCTTTGTTGGACTGGGTTAATTAGAAAGCTTTGTCTTTGAGCTCTGAAGTTCTTTCTTCTACTTTTTCAATACTATTGCTGAAACTTTTCAGTGTGTTTTGCATTTCTCTAAGTGTGCTGTTTATTTCCAGAAATTGTGATCATCTTTTCTTTATGACATCTATTTCTCTGGAGACTTTTTCATCCATATCCTGTTTTTTTTTTTTGTTTTTTTTTTAATTTCTTTAAATTGTTTTTCACCTTTATCTTGTGCCTCCTTGAGTAGCTTAATAGTCAACCTTTTGAATTCTTTTTCTGGTAATTCAGAGATTTCTTCTTGGTTTGGATCCATTGCTGGAGAGCTAGGGTGATCTTTTGATGGTGTTACGGAACTTTATTTTGCCATATTACCAGAATGACTTTTCTGGTTCTTTCTCATTTGGGTAGACTGTTTCGGTGGAAAGATCTGTAACTCAAGGATTGCTGTTCACATTCTTTTGTCCCAGGGGTGCTCCCTTGATATGGTTCTCTCCCTCTTCCTCTATGGATAGGGCTTCTGGAGAGCCAGACTGCAGTGATTGTTATTGCCCTTCTGGTTCTAGTCACTCAGTGGGGCTATGGAGCTCCAGGCTGGTGCTAAGAACTGTCAGCAAAGAGTCCTGTGATGTGATTCATCTTCAGGTCTTCTAGTCATGGATACCAGCACCTGGTCTGGTGAAGGTGGCAGGGAAGTAAAGTGGACTCTGTGGGAGTCCTTGGTTGTAGTTTTGTTTTAGTGCGCTGGTTTTAGTCCATAGTTGTAGTTTTGTTTAGTGTGCTGGTTTTCTTGAATGCTGGTTATGTCAGCAGTGAAGTTGTCACAAGGACAGACTCAGGACCTCTGATTAGCCAGGGTGTTGCAGGTGGTGGAATTAGCTGTTGTTTTCTCCTTCTTTGGGGCAGGGTTTTCTCTTATGAGTTGCTGTAATGGCTTGAGTTGGTTGGCCTCCAGCCAGAAGATGGTGCTTTCAAGAGAATGCCAGCTGCAGTAGTAGAAGGGGGATATAATCTTGCCCTGCCTTGGCTAGAATGAGTACTTGGCTTTCTCAGGTAATGAACAGGACCATAGAGCTCCCAACAGATCATTTCTTTTGTCTACCCTGATAGATCATTTCTATCAGGGCAGGTAGAGAAAAACCATCAGACCATCAGGTGGGGGTAGATTAGGTGAATCTAAGATCATACTCTCTTTGGGTGAGACTTGCTGTGGCCACTGTGGGGGTGGAGGGCTGGTTCTCAGGCAAATGGAGTTATGTTCCCAGGGAGATTATGGCTGCTTCTGCTGTGTCAAACAGGTCTCCAGAGATATGGAGGAAAGCTGGCAGTGACAGACCTCATCCAGCTCCCACGCAGCTGGCAAGGCCAGTCTCACTCCCACTGTGTCTCCCCAGCTGCACTGAGGTTTATATAGAGGCATCTGGTAGGCAGGCTGAGATCTTGCCCCAGGCTACAAACCTCCTGCTAAGAAAGCAAGCAGGGCTCTCAGGCCTTGGTTCCTCCCTGCCTGGCTGCACTGTTGGCTGCAGCTTCTGTGCTTGTATCTTCACTTCCCATTTGTCTCCTCCTCCAGATTCTACTTAGGAAAGTTTGTGCTCAGTCAAAATTATTATAAAGTCAAGCTAGGAGCTTCCTTTACACTGAAGCCCTTCCCCAATTCCACTGGCTGCCTTCCCTTCCCAAGGACCCCTGTGAGATAAGGCCAGGAATGGCTTCCCTGGGGCTCGAGCTGGGGACCAGGAGTCCTTACAGGGCTCTTCCCACTACTTCTATTTTTTGTATTTTGCTTGGCTCCCTAAATCCATTTCAGCTCTAGATAAGGTTAAATCCTTCTCTTGTGATCTGGATTTTCAGGTTTCCCAATGGGGATATGTGTTCAGGGGCTAGCTTCTCGCCTTCTTACCTTTGGGAACTCAGTTTTTTGGCTATCTTGTGGTGTTTGCAGCAGCAAGTTTCTTCTTTCAAAGTGTCTGTGAATTCTATCAGTTTTCCTGGTATGTTCCTGCAGTGGCTCTTGGAGCAAAAGTTCACAGTGTAAGTCTCTACATGCTGTTCTGTTAGTCTAACTGGGAGCTGCACGTTAGTCCTGTCTCCTATCCACCATTCATTTTTTCCTCTGATTTTTCCTTTCCTTTGGATAAATACCCAGAAGTGGGATTGCTGGATCATATGGTATTTTTATTTTTAGTTTTCTGAAGAGCCTCCGTAGTGTTTTCCATGATGGCTGTACTAATTTACGTTCCCACCAACAATGTGTAAGAGTTCTCCTTTCTCTGTACCTTATCAACATTTGTTATTTTTTGTCATTCTGATAATAGCCATTCTAACTGGGGTAAGATCTCATTGTGGTTTTGGTTTGGATACCCTGATGATTGGTGATGTTGACCATTTAAAAAATATATATTGACTAGCCATTTGCATGTCTTCTTTCAAGAAATAGCTATTCAGATGATTTGCTTATTTAAAAAAATGAATTACTTTTTTTTTTTCACTGTTGAGTTATTTGATTTCCTTACATATTTCATTCTTAATTTCTTGCTGGATGGATACTTGCTAGATGACAAGTACTTCCTTTCATTCTGTTGGTTGTCTTTTCATTCTATTGTTTCCCTTGTGCAGAAGCTTTTTAGTTTGCTGTAATCCTATTTCTCTATTTGGGCTGTTGTTGCTGATGCTTTTGAGGTCTCATCCAAAAATTCTTTGCCCAGACTAATGTCCTGAAGGATTTCCCCAATGTTTTCTTCTAGTAGTTTAATAGTTTGGGGTCTTAGATTTAAGTCTTTAATCCATTTTCAGTTGATTTGTGTATATGGCAAAAGATCGGGGCCTAGTTTCATTCTTCTGTATATGGTTATCTAGTTTTCCCAGAACCATTTATTGAAAAGAACTGTTTTGCTCCAATGTTTGTTCTTGGCACCTTTGTCAAAAATCAGCTGGCTATAAATATGTGGATTTATATCTTGGTTCTCTAACCTGTCACATTGGTCTGTTTTTATGCTAGTACCATGCTGTTTTGGTTACTATAGCTTTGTAGTATATTTTGAAGTCAAGTATTTGTTGTTTTTATGTAATGACAAATTTGTTTTTAACCTTTGTTCATTAGGGATGGAGCCTATAGAGGTGCCTCTTGAAAATAGTGAACGGGCTCAGATTTGCCAAAGCAAGGTCTGTGCTGACAGGTGAGACTCTAAAGCAGGTGAAAATCTCAACTTTATTGACAGACTGGCACAGAAGGGGAAGAGAGCAATGCCCTACACAATCTATCCTCTGCTGCCCTTCAGTCCAGTTGCTTCCCATTTCCCACTTGCATGCTTCTCTCTAACCACACTCTTGGCTCCTTGGCCTTCAAACCTACCAAGCATGTTCCCTTCTCAGGTGTTTGCACTTGCATTCCCTTTGCCTGGTGCTCTTCCCCTAGTTATACCTCCACAGGGCTTGTTCCCTCACCTCTGCCAGCTTCATCTCCAACAGCTCAAAAGCGCCCTTCTGAGAGGACCACATGACTACTCACATAGACCAGCCCCTCCCTTTCCATTTCTCCTGTTGTATTCACCTCCTTTGCATTTGTTGTTTCCAAGATATTATATATTTGTTTACTGATCTTTAGTAACTCACACTAGAATGCCCGTGTTGGTCCTTTCAGAGCCTGGGACAGTGCCAAGAGGACAGTGTGGGGTGGGCAGACAAGGTGACACAGAAAGAACAGTCTGGAGGGCATTGCAGCAGTCCAGAAGAGGCCTGATGGGGAGGGAAACTACCTGATTTGCATTTTGAGAAGACCAGCTGGTGCATGTGGAGTGGTTGGAAGGGGGAAGGGGTGCAAGCAGGAAGGCCACATAAGCACCTGTGTCAGCAACACAGGTGAGGCAGGTTAGAGGCTTGGATCAGGATCAGAGAGAAAGGGAGGCAGCAAGTATATATTCTGGAAATAGAATAACCTGAACTAGCTGATGATTGGTGGAGGATGCTGAGGGTGAGGGTGGCGGGTATCAAGACATCTCTCAGGTTTTTAAGGTGTAGCTTTCAGGTGATAACTAATAAATTATATACCATATTATGGATTATTATCTAATCTGGGTTAATGATAAATCATCTACTGAATTCGAGGAAATGTAAAGTGGGGTTGAATGTAATGGCATTGCTATTTTGTTTATTGATTGTACATGTTTCTAAGTCTTCTTATTGAGTAAATCAAACGCCTGCATCACTTGTTATCTAATCTGAGCTGTATCTGAATACATGTGGAATAGCAAATTTTCCAGTCTTTGGAAATGTATCCTATCTTAAACGCCAACCAATCCCCTCTTCACCCCTGCCCAAATTCTAAAACAGTTAACTATATAACAGTTCATTAAAGATTTATAGATAATAAAAAGCTTTCAAAGTGTTGATTGCGACCAGTTAACACAATGCACTCATTAGTGGGTAGGTCTGTGCTCGGTAGATGGTGATACTGCATGGTATCAAACTATATTGCTCGTTTTTGTGCACTGCCCTGAACATATACTATCACGCAAGGCAGAAAATGGTATGTTAAATGCTAAATCTACATCCAAGTTAGACCCCAGTCATTAGTACTCTGGATGATAGGCAGAGGATCACTCTGGAAGTGTGAAGGGCTATACCCCCAGGAAGGCACAAAGGTGATGATGTGATGATTGTGTTTGACACAGTGGAGCATCCTGGGCACTGGTCCCCACCTTGGAGGCTGAAGAGTGAAGCATACTCTACATCTTCTCGCCAGTACTTGCACCAATGTCACCAACTTACACATTCATTTAGCACATTTTCAATTACAACAATGAATTTTGGATAAACGAAATTCTAGAGGCTTCTTAAGTTTTCAAACACCAGATTGATACATGTAGTACTTATCTGTAACTCACAGGCAGTGTTCATTTTACAAACCAAATGCATCAGTCTGTGTTTGAGAGAAAATGTTTTAATCAGGCCCATTGTGAAAAAATAGGACACATTTCTGGGTTCAAGGGCTTCTGAAAGAAAAATATCGCTCTGGAAGGTCTCAAAATCTAAGCTTTATAGTTCTCTGGGTCAATAATTACTAGTAAAAAGGTCTTTCCAGGAGAAATGTTTCAGCTTTTTATTTGGACTGAAAGCTCCACATGAGCCCCAGATGGCAGGTCTTCCTGTGCCTTGGAAATCTTCTTGCAGCATCTGTCACTTCAGGCTGCCTTCTCTTTGGGGCTCATGCAATGTTTAGTTTTATTTTATTTTGTAATCTAACTTTTTGCAATTTAGATTATTATTAAATAAATACTATGTAACAGTTCACCCATTCCCCCTCTCTTTTTCCAGGGTAAATACTTATGATTGTGGAGAAAAAATTTCAAGCTGGTTGTCAACATTTTTTGGCCGTCCTTGTCATTTGATCAAACAAAGTTCAAACTTTCAAAGGAATGCAAAGAAAAAACATGGAAAAGGTATTACATTTTTAATTGGTTTTTAGAGACAGCAGCCCTGGCTTACCCTTGCACACATACGGGTGACTTGCTCATGTATGGAAAGCTGGGGTGGTCAGCCTTTGGCAGAAACCCGTTGCAGTAGCCCCAGGTCAGCAGGAGGAGTGGGGTCCAGGGTCCCCATAAGAAGGCTGAGGAGGGCATAAAGCCAGCTGCCCAGCCTCTGCTCAAACATTCGGCCTTAGTCCTGCATGTTCAAAAGCACAATAAATCCAGTCGTATTAAACAAAAACACTAATAGCTTTCTATGTCCTCAGATTGGATCTGGAATCAAGGAAACCTGAGTTGCTAGTTTTTAGCTCTATCACCAAACAGTGGTGTGACCTTGGTAAATCCTTGAACCCTATGGTGCCTCAACTTCTATAGACCTCAGCTACTCAGACTTTAAAAGTTTCGACAATTTTTCCCTCCATAAGCCATTGTTAGGATGAAGTGAGGCAGTAGAGATGAAAGTACTTTGACCCAGATGTGCAGAAAAGATCATTTTCAGGTGTCTGCTAAAATGTCACCTCCTTAGAGAAGCCTGGCTGATTACCCTTTTCGGAACAGCAGCCTGTACCTGAACCTCTACAGCAACGTAGCAACCTTCCCTATTTCATTTTTCTCAGTGGCACTTTTTTAAAAAACATCCTTCTGACTATATATTTTGCTCATTTATTTTGTTCTGTTTTCCTTTTAGTAGATGTAAACTCTATGAGGATAGCGATTGTTGCTTGTTTTCTTCACTGCTGTCTCCTCATGCTTCAAATGGCACCTGGCACATAGTTGCTCAATAAATGGCTAGATGAATGAATAAATGATCACCAGTTTGTTCAGATATTACCTGACCTAGTAAACAGTTCCCAGAGGAACTAGCTTGTAATCTAAATAGCATTTAGAATTTGGGTGTGGTTGCTCACACCTGTAATCCCAGCCCTTTGGGAGGCTGAAGAGGGAGGATTGCTTAAGCCCAGGAGTTCAAGACTAGCCTGGGTAACATAGCAAGACCCTGTCTCTACAAGATAAGATACAAAAATTATGAAACCCTATCTCTTGAAAAAATACAAAAATTAGCCAGGCATGGTGGTGCATGCCTATAGTCCCAACTACTTGGGAGGCTGAGGTGGGAGGATCACCTGAACCTGGGAGATGGAGTTTGCAGTGAATTGAGATCACAGGACTGTACTCTAGCCTGAGCGACAAAGCAGGACCCGGTCTTGCTAGGTGTGGTGGCATGCCCCTGTAGTCCCAGCTGCTTGGGAGACTGAGATGGGAGGATCTTCTGAGCCCAGGAGTTCAAGACTGCAGGGAGGTATCATTACACTACTGCACTCCAGCCTGGCCGACAGCAAGACTCTGTTTCTAAAACATAAAATAATGAACCAAACAAATAGCATTTTGACCATGTATGGGCTGAAAACTGGGTCTAGGGCCCTGCATAGGTTAACCTATAAATCCCTGAAAGTGTATGCCATAGAGAGGAGTCAAAGGATGTAACGTACTTAGACTTTTTAAAGTTCTGATGATTTTTCATGCCATAAGCTGTTAAGAATTCAAGTTGCTGTGTGATAGAAAAGAGGAATAGATTTATACTCATTTTATTGAAGTTAGATGGTGGTATTTGGGGTATGGATAAGCTTAGAAACATGATTAAAGGGGAGAGAGAAATAGGCATTTCCAGGGGTGGAGACATGAAAGGAGTGGGATTTGTCAGGACCTGTGTGCCACCCTTGTAAATTATCTGGAGAAGATAGCAGCAGTGAAATCGCTAAGTGCCAATCATTCATAGCACCCATTGCCTACCTGGGGTTTGCTGGGTTTTCAGGAGGCTGGCTGAGATAATTATGCCTTAGTCCTGGTCCTTTGGAGTCTTGGTTGGTGAAATCACTTGCCAGAAGACAGCAATGCTACAAAATAAGGGATGTAATAAAGGTCTATGCAAAGGGCAGAATCCTCTACACCTGGAATGAGTTACAGAGGGCTTCAGGAAAGAGGTGAGTTTGGAGCTGCATCTTAAAAGAAGAGTAGGAGTTTTCCAAGCAGACAGAAGTGGGATGGTTACCCAGGAGCAGCGTGGCAGGGCTTGGCATTCATGGGCTCAGAGAAGGGTTTAGAAGGGTCAGATATGAGCAAGGGAGTGAAAAGGGACAGATGGGGAGAGGGGGTGAGTGTGCCACTGAGGAGTCAGTAGTACTCTATCTGTGGTTGCGCGACTCACTGGAGGATTCTAAGCCAAGAAGCTTCATAACACTGCTTATGTTGGAAAGGCAGCCCTGACTTGGTGAGGGGGCTGTATCGAGTGGGAAACTCAGGCAGTAAAGACACAGGTGGGAGGCAGCTGGGACTGTCCTGTTGGGAGATGGGGCTGAAAAGGTGATGGGTGCAGAGGAAAGGAGAAAGCCTGTCTTCCTGCTCTCTGCACATTGCAGAATCAGGGAGTGTCAGCTTGTGATTGTTTACACTTAAAGGACACCACTTAGGTGCCATGTTCTCTGACAATCTAAGCCACTGGTCTTGAGACATATTTTTTGAGTTGGTATACCTTAGAAGGAGTTTTAAAAACTATATTCCCCACTCATACACTTTTACATTGTCATCTAAATTTTAAAAATCATTTAAACAGCTACAAAGGATGTGATTTCCAACATATTGTAAACATTGTTATTTTAAATTTAAACTTGTATATTGCTCTTTTCAACATAACCAGTAGAATCTCAATACTGTAGCATTTTGTAAAACCATAGCAGTCTGAATCTCATGAGTATATATATATATATATACACACACACACACACACACATATATATACATATAAAATGAATACACCGTCTTTTAATAGTCAGTTTTACTTCTTTCCTTTTCCTCTTCAACTTGTATTTCCTCTCCATGTCCTCAACAGAATTTTATCTTAGTGTTATGTATTTTGTGCTTGGAAATCTTTCATTGACTACTATCCTATCATACTTCTGTGAAATTAAAATGTGTATATAAATTTATGTGGATAAACATTTTTTAAAGTTTACTTTGATTGTAAGTTTAAGTGCTAGGAAATTTGTTCTGCATTGAGTTCTTATCATATTAAAAAAATTTTTTTCTAGAGATGGGGTTTTGCCATGTTGCGCAGACTGGTCTCAAACTTTTGAGCTCAAGCAATCCTCCCACTTTGGTCTCCCAAAGTGCTGGGACTACAGGCGTGAGCTTCTGCACCCAGCCCATAATTTTTAGTAGCACACAGTTGATCAAAGCAACATAAGTATATTATAAATTTTGAAAGATAATTATTAAACATGATAAGAATAGTGAAAATGAATCTCTTAATGAGGTGGCTGGGCTCCCTGCCATTGGTTCCCACTCCCATGAATGACTGTCACTCATGGCCAGAATAGCTGGTACTCAGCCTCTGGTCTCTTCTGAGAAGCTTAAATAAAGGGCTAGGGAAAGGAGTTTGGTTAGTGCACTGTCACTCAAACCTTTCTTCTGAAGTATGTGACCAAAGCAGTGGGCTCTAAGATTGAAATGCCTTTCATCATCTGTCATTTGACAGCTTAATTAGGCCCTTCAGTTTTGTGGACAGCAAAGAATTGGAATCCAGCTGACCTACAAGAGGATCATTCACCCAAGCTTTAGAGACTTACTTTCTCAGCTCGGACTCCAGGGTTTTGAATGGGGCTTTTGTCTTCCGTCCTGGAGATTGTTGGTCCCCGAGGGAGTGTGCCTTAGGAGACCTTGGCCTTTCCTCTGTGAAGGAGGAAGGGTCTTTGTGGACAGGGCTGCACTTCTCGTCTCTGGAAGAGCCATTTTAGCAAAGGGTATATGCAAGTGGAGGATCTGGAGGGTGATTCTCTCAAAAGTATCCATTTGCGTCTACTCTGGGGTCCACATACCTAATTTGGAGACAGCCGAGTAGGCCCTGGCCCAGGCAAACCTTTTCATCAGTATCTTGGATATTGATAGTGAGGCCAGGCCTGCCAATGGGAGATGGAAGCTGGGTGATATGCTGCCAGCCATTCTGAATGCACTTAATATTTTCTTCAGTAGTTTCTTCTCCCTTTTATTAGTTTTTAAACATCCACTATCTATTTCTATAGTCAATGTCTGGCACGTGCCCAAGGGCAAACAGCTTTTCCCTGATTAGATTAGAAGTTCTCTCTGGGCCTATTGCCGTCACCAAGGTTCTCTGCCTTGCTCCATCCTG
The DNA here is from genome assembly GCA_963573385.1 of Cacajao melanocephalus. Classification (NCBI taxonomy): domain Eukaryota; kingdom Metazoa; phylum Chordata; class Mammalia; order Primates; family Pitheciidae; genus Cacajao; species Cacajao melanocephalus. The sequence goes on along the minus strand of CAUYLG010026154.1, from coordinate 56,590 downwards.
TCCTGAAGAAGGCTGCACCTGCCATCATCCCTCCTCCTCCAAGTCTTTTTGCTGGAAAATTTTTTGAAAAAATTTTTGCTGGAAAAATTTCATCTCAGCATTATTTTATTTTTTAAATTTTCTAATTTTTTTTTGAGACAGAGTCTTGCTGTGTTGCCCGGGCTAGAGTGCAGTGGCTCACTGCAACCTCCGTCTCATGGGTTAGTAGAGACAGAGTTTTGCCATGTTGGCCAGGCTGGTGTCGAACTCCTGGCTTCATGTAATCCTCCTGCCTTAGCCTGCCAACGTGCTGAGCCTCTGCGTCCAGCCCTTATTGTTATTTTCTCCAGGTTATTCTAAATGGTATTCTAGGATCTCCTTTTCCCTCCTTATTGATTAAGATATGTACCATGCTTAGGACATTTTTATTATTGCCAGGCATCACTTTTTTTCCTTTATAGAAATAGTCTCTACCTTTTAAAAATGCGAGTCCATGAAAACTTGATTCACTGTTATTCTGAGAAAGCAACTCTTCTTTTAAATGCTCCATCATTTTCAGATCAACCTTCTGGTACAACAGCCACCCTTTCTCTGGTGAACGAGGCACAGTATCTGCTCATCAACACATCAAGTATTTTGGAACTTCACCAGCAGCTAAACACCAGGTAAGAACTCGTATCTTGGGACTAGCAGACAAGCATCACCATATGTCACTGGGAGCAGGGCCTGGCACCCGCCTGGGAAGGAGAGATCTGAGAGTCATGAAGTTCAGCCCTGCTTCCTTTACAGATGAGACACTGAGGCCCTGAGAAGTCAGCAAGCCCTTTCATCCAGCTTGCATTCAGCTTTATAGAGGGTTATCTTGTATCTTACAAAGATCCTTTTAGACATCTTTAAGATGCTTAATGGAGAACCCCTAACTCTCACATTTTAATCACTCAATTTCTTAATGTTTGTTTTAATTTAATTGCCACCAACTTGACCTACTTTTATTCCCCCCCCCCACTGTCCCCTGTCCCCTAGGATCTCTGCCCTATTTCACACAGTCATTCCAAAGGCTAAAAAAAAAAAAAAAAGGAGTGGTTATGAAAGCTTTTAAAGTTGTAATTGCAGCCACACTTTATTTCAAAGCTGTGCCACAGGTGGAACTAGCACCCCTCCCTGCCCACTCCCACCCAGGGCTCCCCCAGGGACCCTACCAGTGTCAGGAGGTGAGCTCCACAAAGGGTCGTGGTTGTTCTTTAGAGCAAAGTGAAGTCCCAAGGTAGTCAGGCAATGAGGAAAAATCACCCAGCTGTCATGCCACAGGGTGACTGGAACAGGCTCCTCATTCCTGGTCTACAGGCCAGAGATGAGTGTTGTGTTAGTGGCTACCCCTAACAGCACGGTGATCTGGGGGTCCTGTGACTGTCATGCACCACGTGGCCATGTGCACACACATACATACTTGTAAAGTCATACAAATACAGCTTAATAAAGATGACCAAGGCCACCTCCTCCACCTCTGCAGGGATGGGCTATTTGTAGTCATTCTTGTTTCTAGCCATTGTGGAAAACAAACATCATTCTCATACTGTGGCCCAGGTCACTGTCTTTGGGAACAAAAGTGTGAGCCATATGTTCCCTGGGTATTCACTGAGTTCTCCTGGCACTGAGGGACCCTCCTCCTCAGGCATGTAGAGCCCTGGAAAAAGTGGGCATGCAGTTTTCTGGGGTTCTTGGTGTGGAAAGATAGGAGGCAGGGACCTCAATTGCTACCAGGAGGGGCATGTTCCCCACTGTCTGATTTTGAGCAGGGCAGACCCACTGGGCAGGTGGTCCAAGAGCAGAGTGAGGGTCCCCTGCTTGGTGTTTCTTGGTGCTCTATTTGCAAATTTGAGGGACTCTATCAGGCACATGTTAACGACATGAAACATCCCCTTTTACGAAGCCCAAAGTGAGGGTTTATAACCTGGAGAGTAGATCCAGAATCAAAGGATTTCATGACTGGAAAGTGCTAACTCTTTTGTTGCAGATGAGGAAACCGTGGTCCTCACAGGTTGTGGGAGTTGCACATAGTAAGTGGCAAAACCAGACTCAGGTATCCTGGTCTCTGGCTTTTCATACACTGTTTGCCATTCAAAGGGGATTGGGATATAACCTTGGGATTCCTCCTTACCAACCCCACAGTCTTTTGATTCTGTCTCTGAGGCATACTCTAAGCATGCCCAAGGATTTACCCCACACCAACTTAAGCAATTAAAAATTTACTAAAGCACAAAAAAGTGCAAAAATCATCAGTTCACAGTTAAGTTTTACAGATGTATACACCCATGCTCCATCATTTTCAGATCAGTCTCCTGGTACAACAGCCACCCTCTCTCTGGTGAATGAGGGAAAGTATCTGCTGATCAATACATTAAGTATTTGGGACTTCACCAGCAACTACCACGACGTAGATCAGGCTAAGAATGTACTCCAGAAACCTCCCTTGTATTCTATCCCAGTCAGCCTCACTGAAGGTCACCACTATTCTGACTTCTTTCACCATAGCTAGTTTCACCTGTTCTCGAACTTAATATGATGGGATCATACAGAATGTGTTATTTTGTCAGAGAATTTTTAAGATGTATTTTCAGTGCATTCTTCTGGGTGGGGGTTGGGGGTGCAGAGGGGGCCATTTTTTGGAACCTCGTGGCAGTAAATAAAAATTATAAAAATAAACAAGAATTACAAAAATAGGCCAGGCATAGTGGCTCACACCTGTAATCCCAGGACTTTGAGAGGCTGAGGAGGGAGGATCATTTGAGCCCAGGAGTACAAACCCAGCCTGGGCAACATAGTGAGATCCCATGTCTACAAAAAATAAAAATAAGTTAGCTGGGCATGGTGGCACATGCTTGTAGACCCACCTACTTGGGAGGCTGAGGCAGGAGAATTACTTCAGACTGGGATCTTGGTCAAGGCTGCAATGAGCTGAGGTTGTGCCACTGCACTCCAGTCTGGGTGACAGAGCAAGACCTTGTCTCAAAAACAAAAACAAAAAGCAAAAAACAAAGAAATGACAAAAATAGCAGATGTTAGTTAAAACTGCAAACAGAATGGAAATTAGGAAATACTATCTACTTTATTTATTTATAATGTTTTAATACCTGAAAAAAGGGGTGAGATCTCAACACCTGTGGAAAGAAGGGGGAAGTAGGGAGTGAGATCTCAGTGCTTTTTAGGTTTTTGATAATTAAGCCTGTTTACAGGTCTTTAAATGCCTTATGCTGCCCCACCTTACAGAACTGGTATGTTCTTAGAAGTTCCTTCTTCACTGGAGCTCTGTTCATCTCCTTTCCAAAGTCCATCATCTCTTCAGCTAAGATCTGCTCACCCTTTGCCTGGCTGTTGTGGGCCTGTCACTGGAGATGGGAGCATATCCCAGGGGAGGCCCTGATGTCTGTTTAGCAGATGGGTGTCTCTTGGCCTTGCACTCATGGTAAAAGTCTGTTCTGATTATCCAGGCTGCAGGCCACAGTAGAGCTGATGAAGTTAAGTATTGCACGGCAGGCATGATGAATAATTACAGCGGTACAATTATTTGCCACCTTCCCCCCACTTACTCTTTTTGGTTGCCTTCAACAGTGATGAGAATGGAAAGGAGGAATTATTCTCAGTGAAGGATCTAAGCTTGCGTTTTCGTGCCAATATTGTTATCAGTGGAAAAAGGGCTTTTGAAGAAGAGAAATGGGATAAGATTTCAATTGGTTCTTTGCGTTTCCAGGTAAGTTTTGGGAAGTTCTGTTATTCTTCCTCCAGGGTTGTCAGTGAAGATTGACCTCAATCTCGGACCTGAATAGATGCAGGTGGGACTTCCTCCCTGTCCTTGTCTCTTAACTACAAAATCTTGGTGGGAGGTTATGTCACCTCAGCATTCTGAGACACCCCATGGAATAATCCATCCTTTATTCCCCAAGAAGACGGCAGCAGTCAGTTTCACATGAGCCACAGAGGGTGTGTCCCATCAGAGGGCTCTGTGCTGCCTCTGTGCTGGTCAGTTTCGCATGACCACAGAAGGTGTGCCCCAACAGAGGGCTCTGCGCTGCCTCTGTGCTGGTCAGTTTCCCATGACCACAGAAGGTGTGCCCCATCAGAGGGCTCTGCGCTGCCTCTGTGCTGTCGTTATGTCTAGGCTTAAACTCTGTTGTTGATGTTGTTTTTTTTTTTTGGAATACTTGCATCATGAGAATGTTGTCCTCCTGAAACTTGCTGGACTTTCTGGCAGTCTGGAGTTTGTGGAGAGGGAGCCTGATGGTGCCTCTGTGCCCATAGCCACACCTCCTCCACACGCTTCGCCTTCTTCTGCCTTTGCTGGTGGCTGGGGAGGAGATTGTCAGAGGCAAAGCCACCAGGCTTTGGGTCTCCCTGGCTTTGGGCTCCCAAAACCTTTGCTGTGGGTTTCAAAGATGTGAGAAAGAGGAGAAATGTCTTAGGCTAAAATCTGTCCTCCTCAGATGGTTGACAAGCCGCCATGAGATCCCATGCTGCCACTGTCTCTGAGCTCATCATCCCTTCCCTCTCTGCCTGTGTCACAGTGACCTTCTCTCTGTTCCCCAAATAGCCACCCTTCCTGCCTTAGCCCCTGCCATCCCTTCTGCCTGGCATATTGTCCAAGGGTCTCAGCTCAGATGTCACCTTATTGGAAAGGATGCCCCTGACCTGCCGCAGGGTCATGTTCTGCTTATTCCTGCAGCATGTAGGAGGGTGAGGCCAAGTCTGTTTTGTTCCCTGCTCTACCTCTAGAGCCTTGAACAACACTGGCCCAGAGTCAGTGCTCAATAAGTAATTGTTGAGGGAAGAAATAGGAGAGGTAAGGAATATCGAAGGCTGCAGAATGTACCCTGTTCTTTAGTGGGGGCTGAAATTATTTTTATAATACAGGCTGGGCAGCCCTAATCCAAAAACCTGAAATCTGAAATGCTCCAAAACCTAAAACATTTTGAGCATTGACATGACAGTCAAAGGATATGACCATTAGATTTTAATTTTCAAATTAGGGATGCTCAACTAGTAAGTATACTGTAGATATTAATGTAAATATTCCAAAATAATTCAAAAAATAATCTCAAAATGCTTCTGGTTCTAAGCATTTTAGATGCTCAGCCTGTAGTAATGTAATTAGCCACTGGTATAAACTGACTATGATGAGCTATCTTGTATTCAGGCTCTGCACTCAGAAGGAACACCACTCTAACATCTAAGAAAGCAGTAAACAGTCATTCGAATCATTATTAAATAATTTTAGAGATCTGGGGTGTAGGAAATAAATTGCATGGTACAACAAAATGTCTCAATGATGTTTTTGATGCATTTAACTCCCTAGACTTCCTCTTACCCTGGCAGTTGCTCCTTCTTGAAAAACAATCTACATTACCTCCTACATTCTCTCTCACAAGCCCATCTCTGGCACCAGCCCTCCTGCCGTTTCCCTCATCCCTCCATCCTTACTTACTCTTCCTTATTTTCTATCCTGTGTCTCTGCCATGTTTTTTTTTTTTTTAAATGCCTACTGGTACATATCCTGCCAGGCACAAAGTAGACACTAAATATACATTATTGGATAGGTGGAGAGTGGGAGGGAGGAAGAAAGGAAGAAAAGAAAAAAAAAGAAAGAGAGAAGGGAAGAGAACCAGAACTAGACTGAGATCACTCTCAGGAACTTACCTGGCAGCAGTGGCACCTGTGCCTCCCCAGGTATGTGGAGACGTAAATATAAGGAACACTCTTGAAGGAGCCTTTCTGCGATGACTTAGCAGGCTTTGCGTTCTTTAGGTCACCATTCTTAATAGACCATAACTAGTAAAAATTAAAATATGCATGCTCTTTGACTCAATAATTTCACTTGTAGAAATCTATCCCATAAAAATGCTAATACAAGTATAAACATAAGTATAAAAATACTTTTATCAGGCTGGGCAGCATAGCAAGACTCTGTCTCTGCCAAAAAAAAAAAAAAAAAAAAAGATAAAAGAACAAAGAAAAAGTAGCCAGGCATGGGAGTGTGCGCCTGTAGTCTCAGCTACTTGAGGTGGGAGGAGAGCTCGAGCCTGTAGTGAGTCAAGATTACCTGCTGTACTCTAGGCTGGGTCTCAGAGCGAGACACTGTCAGTCAATCAATCAGTCAATCAATAATATCTATACACAGTAGTCCAGTGCAAGCATTAAAGAGCATAAGATATAGTTAATACTGCATCTTTCTTTTCTTTCTTTTTTGAGACAGGGTCTTACTCTGTAGTCCAGGCTGGAGTACAGTGGCACTATCTTGGCTTACTGCAACCTCCACCTCCTGGGTTCAAGCAATTCTTCTTCAGCCTCCTGTGTAGCTGGGACTACAGTGCATGCCACCGCACCTAGCTAATTTTTTAATTTTTGGTAGAGATGGGGTTTAACAGTTGGCCAGGCTGGTTTCAAACTCCTGGGCTCAAGTGATCCACTGGCCTCAGCCTCCCAGGGTTGGGATGATAGGCATGAGCCACCACACCTGGCAATACTGTGCCTTTCAAGAAAGTAAATGCTTGGCTGGGCACAGTGGCTCATGCCTGTAATCCCAATACGTTAAGAGGCCAAGGCAGAAGGATTGCTTGAGCTCATGAGTTTGAGACCAACCTGGGCAAAATAGCAAGATCTTATATCTACTGAATATAAAAAAAATTAGCACAGGCATGGTGGTGCATCCCTGTGGTCTCAGCTATTAAGGAGGCTAAGGTGGGATCATTGCTTGAGCCTGGGAAATGGAGGCTGCAGTGAGCTATGATGAAGCCACTGCCCTCCAACCTAGATGACAGAGCAAGACCCTGTCTCCCCTCCCCCCCGCTGCAAAAAGTAAATGCTCAAAAGATGTTTGTCGATGATAATACTCAGTGCTGAAGCAATTACAGTGAAACCAGCACATCTCTTTTGGAAAACAATTTTTTACTGGGTGTTATCAAGTCGTAAATATTTTTATTCCTGTTGGCCTTATAATCTCATTTTGGGAGATTGATACTAAAAAATAACATAAACAGGAAAGAGACTTATGTGAATTAGGGCTTTATTACAAAATTATCGATCACAGGAAAGCACTAGAAACTATTCACATGGCTTCAAAGGAGAAGAGCTAAGTGTTTCAACCCATGGAATGCCAGGCCATCCACTGTGAAAATTGCAAAATGCAAAGATGAGGTAGCTCTCTCTGTCCTGACATGGATGGATGTCCTTACATATTGTAGAGTAATTGAAAAAGAAACTCAAGTGTGCTCTGAGATCCCAGAGAGTGTGTTTACACAGGTGCACATATGCAGTTGTGTGCAGTTACATGCCACAGTCTGGGATGGTCTGGGATGGCTTGGATGTTTTAGGATGGCCTGGGACAGTCTGGGATGTCCTGAGATGGTCTGTAGCTACATGAGCAGCATCTGTCTCTGGGGATGGGGAGAGGGGGACCACTGCTGCTGAGTGCTTTCTCTTTTAATTCTTCACACTTCTGTATTGTTTCTTAATGAATATATATGCTACTAAACACGTTTTTTTTTGTTTTGTTTTGTTTTGGTTTTTTTTTGAGACAGTCTCGCTCTATGGTCCAGCCTGGAGTGCAGTGGTGTGATCTCAGCTCACTGCAACCTCCGACTCCCAGGTTCAAGCAATTCTCCTGCCTCAGCCTCCTGAGTAGCTGGAATTACAGGTGCATACCACCATGCCTGGCTAATTTTTGTATTTTTAGTAGAGACAGGGTTTGACCATGTTGGTCAGACTGGTCTGGAACTCCTGACCTTGTGATCTGCCTGCCTCGGCCTCCCAAAGTTCTGGGATTACAGGCATGAGCCACCGTGCCTGGCTGTAAACAAGTTTTTGAAATACTAGTTGTTAAGAATACCAGAAAAGAAGCTTTAAAATGGTGATGTTTTAAGAAAATTGTTTTCTTTGGATGGGGCTGGGTACCGTGGCTCACACCTATAATCCTAGCACTTTGGGAGACCAAGGTGGGCAGATCACCTGAGATCAGGAGTTTGAGACCAGCTTGACCAACATGGTGAAACCCTATCTCTACTAAAAATATGAAAATTAGGTGGGCGTGGTGGCAGGTGCCTGTAATCCCAGTTACTTGGGAGGCTGAGGTAGTAGAATCGCTTGAACGTGGGAGGTGGAGGTTGCGGGGAGCCACCTGGGTGACAACAGCGAAACTCCAGCCTGAGTGACAGAGTGAAACTGTCTCAAAAGAAAAAAAAAAAAAAGTAAAAGAAAATAGTGTCTCGAAAATGCCCTTTCTTCTGCTAGTTTCGAGAAACTGTTCTAAGAGGGCCTTTCACGGAAGTGACAGGGTTTCTACAGAAGGTGTTGCCTGTTGGGTGGCTGCTGGCGGCGGGGGCTGGTGTGAGCTGCAGGGCCCTGGCATCCTTTCTGCAGGAGCTTGGCCTACACATCAGCTGTTTTCTAGGCCAAGAGCTCAGAGGGTGCAGGAAAGTCGAGGGCACAGCTTTGTGGTATTACCAAAGCCTCGTTCCACAGCAGGGATCCTTGTGTATAACGTGATAGTTTCCACTCTTGAGCATGACCAATTGCCAGTCCTGGGCTTGAGTCCCTGTATCCCTGATATAGTTCTCATCCAATTCAGCCACGGATCTAGACAAGGAAACGAGGTCTAGAGGGTCACAGGTTTGTCAAGTCCTTGGTAGAGCTCCTTTCCAGCATGTTCTGGGTACTTACGTGGCTGGGAATCTTGACTTTGGTACCACAGGGAGCCTATATTTCCACTGGTTTAGGACCCAGCGCCAGAATGTGAGTGTCAACCTGAAAAAAAAAAATCAGAGCTTTGCACAGTGGCAGTATCAGAGTCAATGGGGTTTATCTGAGGTGTGATTATTGCCAGTTGAAAACTTTTCCCAATTAAAAACAAACAAAAAACAAACTAAAATTTAAAGAACATACCAGAGAAAATGATCTTTTAATGTGTCGAATTTATTCAGGAGTAAGTAAAAAGGATTATAAAGTAGGATGCATAGCTATGGCAAGTTACAGGTGCACCCGAAGAGGAGACAGTAAGGGAAAGCTTTTATTGGCAAAAAGAAGTTTATACAAGCTGCTTGAAAACGGAGTTTATTGGTTCCTGAGGCTCAAAGCCAGAGTTGGCATCAGTTCATTGGTGGAGACGCTGTTACCAGGCAAATGTTCTTTGAAGAGCATCTTATCTGAACTGCTGCAGTCCTAAAGAATGTCTAGTGATAAAGCTAGTCTAGAAATACGTGCATACACGCAAGACATGGATCATGAAAAGCGTGAGATGCATGAAGGACGTGGAGGAATTTCTTGTGGGATTATTTTAGAAAGTCCTTGAGACAGTTGTTATCTCAGAAATGCAAGCATGAGCTCCCCACCTTCGTGCTATCCTGGCTCCAATTTCTTTGGGCCTGATGAGTGATTTTATCCTAGTATCTGCAGCTTTCACACCAGTAACAGGAACAGGCCAAGACATATCCAGATTAGGTGAGTGTTTCTAATTTCAGTGCATAATTTGTATTTGCCCATGAGTGAGCTGAGGAGAAAATGGTTGTAAGAAAATTAAGTACCTTTGTACTTTTCACATGTGCAATAAAAGAAGCATCTCATTACTGCTGAGCTGCATACTTTTTTTTTATGTTTATATTATGGGGGATTTTAAGTTCCACCGGATAGTATGACCTTTGTTAAGAAGCCGTAACAGTATGTTTTAAGTATTGTGTATGTATGGATATATATATGTACCCATGCCTACATGCCATACATACACAATACTTAAAATATACATATATTAAAAATAATTTTGTTTCCTGCTTATTACAGTTATAAAAATATTTCCCCATTTTATTTAAAGGTCTTTATAGATTCCTTTTAATACCTGCACGATATAATTTTAATGCCTGCACCATATACATCATATATATGTAGCATGGTTTACTTAACCATTTCTCTCCACTGTATGACATTTATGATGTTAACAAGTTTTTCCTATTATGAATAACATGAGGATCAATCTTTGAACATGACTGTGATTGGGCTTCTGTTTCCTTTCTTAGGTTAGATTCCTAGACGTGAAGTTGCTGGGTCAGAGGGCATTGACACATGAAAGTTTTCTCTGATGACCTTCTCACAGGGGCCAGCACTGCCTCTGCAACTTCCCCTACCCCTCTCCCTCCCTTCCTTTTCTTCTTCTCCTCCTCTCCCCCTCCCCCTCCCCCTCCCCCTCCCCCTCCCACCTCCCCTCCTCTTCTTCCTCTTCCTCCTCCTCCTCCTTTCTTCTTTCTACTTTCTTCTTTCTTCTCTTGCTCTGTTGCCCAGGCTGGAGTGCAGTGGTGCTATCTCGGCTCACTGCCACCTCTGCTTCCGGGTTCAAGTGATTCTCCTGCCTCAGACTCCTGAGTAGCTGGGATTACAGGTGTGTGTCACCACACCTGGCTAATTTTTGTACTTTTAGTAGAGACAGGGTTTTGCCATGCTGGCCAGACTGGTCCTGAACTCCTGGCCTCAAGTGATCGGCCCACTTCTGCCTCTCAAAGTGCTGGGATTACAGGTGTGAGCCACTGTGCCCGGCTTCCTGTGACTTTTTTCTTTTCCCAATTTGTCCTCCGAGTCACTGAGTGCTTTTCCTCCTCAAATCCATTCTCCAACATTTCTGGAAAACCATCAAGATTCTCAGTCCCTCTTTTCTTTCTCTGAAAAGCTCTTAAGCAGTGATCTGTCTTTTAGCTGACAAACAAGTGCAGATGATTCCCCAGCAGAGGTGGTAAACAGGTGCTGCATCCTGGCTCTCCATAGTTAGGGGACTGGGCATTTCTGCACGATTCCTCCCTCTAAAGTGCAAGGCTCTGGTCACTTTTGTGGCAACGCTGTGTTTTCCCTTCTCACTCGTCAGGTTTTGGGGCCTTGTCACAGATGCCAGATGATTTGTATCGACCAGCAAACTGGGCAACGAAATCAGCATGTTTTCCAAAAACTTTCTGAGAGTCGTGAAAGAAAGGTAAGCGTGATTGCAAAATACAATACCTGGTTTCCGATCCTGGTGTTATCAATACCAGAACTGTGTTCATAATAGTGCAGAGTAATTTTTTTAAATGGGAGATTTGCTGCATACCCAAAGCTGTTAGGCTACCATTAACCCAGTTTGTAATTTGTAGTTCCATCTTATTTTTCCTTTCCATCCAAGTTCTCACTTTTTTTTTGTTTTACTACATATATTTTTATGCTTTCAAATCTTGTTGAAAAGATAGAGAATATAAAAACAAAAACAAGTAATTCTATTATCTTGATCATTATTTTCTTTACCACTGAGATCTCATGAAGAGTAAAGTGCCTTATTATGAATAGAGTAGCTGCATAGAGTCAGTACATTTCATTAAACTGGAAATTCATTCATTATTCCTGGAAATTCATTTTCTTGGGGTTAAAACAACTAAGTGTTGTTATAAATTCCAGATTATAAAAACTGAACTTCCAACATGTTGATTCTTTAGAAAGGTTTATTTTCAGGCATATACTTTCTGTTAGGACTTTTTATTTACAAAGAATTCCAGGAAGCCAAGTAAAACAGTTAGGCTACATAGAACAATTCTTGAAAATTAACAGAAATAATGCAAACATTGAATCTATTTCCAATAATAAGCTGGCAAGTTACTTCATGGTAAACTGCTACATTATTTCCTGTGTTTCTTCAAAACCAGGAAATATATAACAGTGTAGATATTTGATTTATGTAAGTTTTCTTACCAATATGGGATAGAAATGGACTGCAGAGTGGTACATTTGACTGTTACAGCAGCCTGTCTGTCAATGCAGGCTGTGTCAGCTAGGGTGTGGGGACCTTGAGCCTGCACCATGCAGGTTGCCAGGAGAAGAAAGAAAGGGCACAAATATAATACTAGGGTACATGAAAATAGTGTTTCTCAGCATCACTGTAGTTTTCATGGGCCTGCACTTTTTATTTTTAAATTTTGGAATAATTTTAGATTTACAAAACAGTTACAGTGAGGGTGCAGAGAGTGCACTTTTCACTCACATTTCTACAAATCTTAAGGAGTTAACTTGGCCCAATCCCCTAGCCTGGGGCCTGGAACATGAGGGTGTCCCACAGATGTTATCACAGGAACAGACAGACTGGGGAGCACTTCAAGTCCTCCAAAGAGTTCTTAGTGGCTCACTTACATTGATGGTTAACATTAAGCAGACTTACCTACTCTTCATTTTGGATTCCACCCTTATTCAGGAGAATTTGACAAAATTAACTTGCATCGTTCTTTCTCAAGGAAAATGCAGAGCTTTGCCATTATCTTCCCCAAAAGGCTTTTATATCAGGCAGCAAAGAGGAAGTGGGCCTGCTGGTGGTCACAGGCTGAGAGTAGGAAGAAGGTCCTTCTGCAGCAAGTTCAGGACATGTGGGACAGAGATGTGCCCAGCAAGAAGAGGTGTAGGGTGACCATAGGGAAAGGATGGACACCTTAGGATGAGAATCTTTGGGGTCTAAAGTTAGGATTCTCCTCGTGTCCCACTGCATTCTACTATGTAACAGATAGGACATATAAAGTCTCAGTACATGTCTTTAAAGATCTGAATTTTTTTAAGTTAGACATTAATATTTACAAAGTTATTTTAACTGCTAAAATAATCTAGCCTTTTGTTGTTGTTGTTGCTGTTTTGTTCACAGGTGAACTTTGGCATGTACCTGATGCACACATCACTGGATTTATCCTCCCCATGTTTCCTGTCTGTAGGATCTCAGGTGCTTCCTGTATTGAAAGAGACTGTGGAAGGCCATGATTTACCTGCATCTGAGAAACACCAGGATGTTACCTCCTAAAAAAATTTCTTTTTAGCATAAAGTTTCTCTTTTACAGTGATCTCTATTATTGTTAAGATCTGCAACTTTGTTCAGTAGAACTTGGTGTTCTGAATAAAGGGAGCCCTTTTCCTTTAGAGGCAGGGAATGCTCTTCTACCTTTGACTTCCTTCTACCTTTGACTTCTCACCCTGCACATTTGCGCTGGCTATGCTCAGAAGAGCAGTTCTGAGGCCTCAGGAATGAATACTGCACCCACATCCAGTGAGACTCCTATAGGTATTTGAAGTATAATCATTTGCAATCAGATGAAATTTTTAATGAAGTTCACTGGGAAGGTTGAACTTACTGCAGTCCCTAGTTTGCCATTTTCTCACATTGTTACTTTGTCTTTAGAGAGCATCTTTGATCTCTCCAACCCCTTTGTAGTGAGGAAAGGAGTCCATGCCCAATGATCCTGGGTATGAGAAGATGCTCCTCTCCTCCCATGTACATGATGGTGTGGGTTTGTGCTCAGGGGCCCAGAGGGTGACCACATTCCTTGTGGGGAGTTTCTTCTAGGATATTTATGTACTGAGCAAAGGCACAGGCCAGCAATTCCTTTCCTCTTGCTTCCCATCCCTGGCTGCCATCTTCATCCCCCACTGAGTTGATGTACTTTTTTTTTTTCTCAGCAGAGAACTTTATTGGTGGTCACCTGTGGCACAGGTTGGAGGAGCCAGAGTGCTATTTGTGGTGGGGGTGACCACGAGCCCCGGCCCCGCCCTCTTGCTTACACATGAGCCTGAAGTTACACTCAATGATGGTGGTGCTTATGCAGGTGGTCATCCCCTTCTCCACAAGCCCACAGGATGGTGTTTGTCCATCCACCCGAGAGCCTCCAAATCCCATCGAGGGAGGAACGTTGGCATTCAGGAATCCTGTCTGTACCATCATTGACCACTGCTCCTGCAGCCTCCAGATGAAAATGTTCAGTGAGGAAAACTCATTCTCTAATGAAGTTACTCATCCCACTGAGTTTCTAAGAAGTTTCTCCCTGTGCTGAGGTTGTGTGTGCCTTACCTGCTTCCCCATGACTTCCAGCCTTAGGTCTTATCCTGCCCTCTGGAGCAATGCAGCGTGAGTACATCCACTCCACATCCATTCTACCAATGTCCTTCTGAAGCTTGCTGTCCATGTGTGAACCCAGTCCCTTCAGCATCTTTCACCTGAATGTTGTATTTTTCCAGTCACTTCTCCCCTAAATGCCTGCCCACCATGGCCCACTGCATCTTCTGAAACCCTGTGCCACCTCATCTCTTCTGCTGCTCAGTTGGAGAACAGGCATCAGGCTTAGGCTTCCCTACCTCATCTGTTAAGAGCCAGTGGGACTCAGGGTCAGTTTGTTTCATTACCATTTGTGAGAGTTTGTGTTGTTCTCAGCACTAGGTGGGATTTGAAAGATGAGGTGTGCTCTGTTCTCAAGGATGCTTGAGATGGAGCCTAATGATTGCACACTCACATGTTGTGCAGAGTTAAGGGTAAAAAGTACAACTCTGACTCAGTGTTTCCTGAGATCAGTGAAAGAAGAGGCAAATGATGTTAGGTGTGGGGTGAAGTGGGGTTTATTGTTTTGAACTGTTTATTAAAAACACAACCTATTTGAAGACTCAGAAGTACTGCATCGTGCAAGTGGGCTTGTCCTCATTAGCTAATGGATATGAAAACAGTGCCCTAAAGTAATGGATTTATCTACCTGCTCAGGCCAGTTTCATGCAGGAGGAAACTTCCCAGATGGCACATTGCAGCATTTCCAAGACCTTCTGTTGACAAATGTGTCGTATTAATTATGATGGAAAACAAGTCAGAAGACATGTTCTACAAAAATTGGCCAGGCATGGTGGCTCATGCCTGTAATCCCAGCACTTTGGGAGACAGAAGTTAGAGTGAACTGAGATCCTGTCACTGCACTCCAGCCTGGGCGACAGAGTGCGACTCCATCTAAAAATAAATAAAAAAATAATTAAATAAAAAAATTAAAAGTAAACATTGAGCAAGAGAAAGTGCCAGCCTGCTAAGGTATCATCTCTGTCCTTGTCATTAAGCCAAAGGCAGGTGGTTAAGAGAAGGGACCCACACTTAGGCTGAGAGATTTGTTACGTTGGTAGCAGGGTGGTGGTGTCTAGAACTTATGAATTGCATTTTCCTTTTGGCTTTTTCAGAAAGCAAGCTATTCTCTTATTACAACTACTAAATTTTGAGTTATTCTCACCTTTATTCAATTTTTAAAAACATTTATTATACTTTAAGTTCTGGGGTACACATGCAGAACGTGCAGGTTTGTTACATAGGTATACACGTGCCATGGTGGTTTGCTGCATCCGTCACCCCGTCATCTACATTAGGTATTTCTCCTAATGCTATCCCTCCCCAATCCTTCCACCCCCTTCTATCCTTCCCCTAGTCCCCCATCCCCAAACAGGCCCCAGTGTGTGATGTTCCCCTCCTTGTGTCCATGTCTTCTCATTGATCAATATCCACTTATGAGTGAGAACATGTGGTGTTGGTTTTCTGTTCTTGTGTCTGTTTGCTGAGAATGATGGCTTCCAGTTTTATCCATGTTCCTGCAAAGGACATGAACTCATCTTTTTTTATGGCTGCGTAGTATTCCATGGTGTATATGTGCCATATTTTCTTTATCCAGTCTATCACATGGGCATTTGGGTTGGTTCCAAGTCTTTGCTATTGTGAATGGTGCCACAATAAACATACATGTGCATGTGTCTTTATAACAGAATGATTTATAATCCTTTGGGTATATACCCAGTAATGGGATTGCTGGGTCAAATGGTATTTCTACTTCTAGATCCTTAAGTAATCACACCACTCTGTCTTCCACAATGGTTAAACTAATTTACACTCCCACCAACAGTGTAAAAGTGTTCCTATTTCTCCACATCCTCTCCAGCATCTGCTGTCTCTTGATTTTTTAATGATCATCATTCTAACTGGTGTGAGATGATATTTCAATGTGGTTTTGATTTGCATTTCTCTAATGACCAGTGATGATGAGCTTTTCTTCATATGTTTGTTGGCTGCATAAATGTCTTCTTTTGAGAAGTGTCTGTTCATATCCTTTGCCACTTTTTGATGGGGTTGTAGTTTCTTGTAAATTTAAGTTCTTTGTAGATTCTAGACATTAGCCCTTTGTCAGATGTGTAGATTGCAAAATTTTTTTCCCATTCTGTTGGTTGCCAGTTCACTCTAATGATAGTTTCCTTTGCTGTGCAGAAGCTCTTAAGTTTAATTATAACCCATTTGTCTATTTTGGCTTTTGTTGCCATTGCTTTTGGTGTTTTAGTCATGAAGTCCTTGCCCATGCCTATGTCCTGAATGGTATTGCCTAGGTTTTCTTCTAGGGTTTTTGTGGTGTTAGGTCTTGTGTTTAAATCTTTAATCCATCTGGAGTTAATTTTTGTATAAGGTGTAAGAAAGTGATCCAGTTTCAGCTTTCTGCATATGGCTAGCCAGTTTTCCCAACACCAATTATTAAATAAAGAATCGTTTCCCCATTGCTTGTTTTTGTCACAGTTGTCAAAATCAGATGGTTGTAGATGTGTGGTGTCATTTCGGAGGCCTCTATTCTGTTCTATTGGTCTATATCTCTGTTTTGGTACTGGTACCACGCTGTTTTGATTACTGTAGCCTTGTAGCATAGTTTGACGTCAGGTGGTGTGATGCCTCCAGCTTTGCTTTTTTGTGTGTGTTTTGTTTTGCTCAGGATTGTCTTGGCTATGTGGGCTCTTTTTTGGTTCCATATGAAGTTTAAGATGTTTTTTTTCCAATTCTGTGAAGAGAGTCAATGGTAGCTTGAGGGGGATAGCATTGAATCTGTAAATTACTTTGGGCAGTATGGCCATTTTCACAATATTGATTCTTCCTAACCATGAGAATGGAATGTTTTTCCATCTGTTTGTGTCCTCTCTTATTTCCTTGAGCAGCAGTTTGTAGTTCTCCTTGAAGGGGTCCTTCACATCCCTTGTTGGTTGTATTTCTAGGTATTTTATTCTCTTTGTAGCAATTGTGAATGGGAGTTCACTCATGATTTGGCTCTCTGTTTGTCTGTTATTGGTGTATAGGAATGCTTGTGATTTTTGCACATTGATTTTGTATCCTGAGACTTTGCTGAAGCTCCTTATCAGCTTAAGGAGATTTTGGGCTGAGACAATGGGGTTTTCTAAATATACAATCATGTTGTCTACAAATAGAGACAATTTGACTTCCTCTTTACCTATTTGAATACCCTTTATTTCTTTCTCAGTGTGAGAGAGAGAAAACACAGAAAACAGGGCAAAGATAATGTTTGAATTTTTAAGAATTAAGGAAAATCACAAGTCCTCAACTTTAGAAAGCACAGTCCTGAGCATGATACATAAAAATAAATCCATGATAGGCACAGCGTAATGCAACAATAGAATCCCCAGAGACAAAGACGAATCTTAAGCTGCAGCCACAGCAAAGAGATAAATTCCTACAAAGCAACAATAGACCAGAAGACAGAGCGTAGACTTTGTCCAAAGTGCTGAGAGAAAAATTCCAGTCCTTCTAGGATCTTCTGCTCAGTGAAGCTAAGCTATCAATCAGACAAGAACAAAGGGAAAAATATAGATTTTCTTTTCTTTTCTTTCTTTTTTCTTTCTTTCTTTTTTTTTTTTGAGAGAGAGGTTTTCACTCTGTCACCCAGGCTGGAGTGTAGTGGTGTGATCTCAGCTCACTGCAACCTCCACCTCCAGGGTTCAAGCAATTCTTCCACCTCAGTCTCCCAAGTAGCTGGGATTACAGACGTGCACCAAGACTGCCAGCTAATTCTTGTATTTTTTGGTAGAGATGGGATTTCACCATGTTGGCCAGGCTGGTCTCGAACTTCTGACCTCAAGAAATCTGCCTGCCTCCGGCCTCCCAAAGTGCTGGGATTACAGGCATGAGTCACTGAGCCCAGACAAGATTTTCAAAAACTTGGATAGCTTACCCACAGTAGATCTTCTCTGAAAGAACTTCTAAAGTTTGTAATTCAGGGAGAAGAAAGTTGAACTCAAAATCAAGAACTGATAAGGAAAGAAGAATAATGAATAAATAAACAAATAAAAGAGTAATTAATTATACAAATACAAAATGAAACAATAATAGTAGCACTAATGACTAATTAAAGAGTAAAGAAAAGGAATCAAATTACCAAAAACTAATGTTTTGGCATTGGTCATGCTAAAGAATTCTAAAATCCTTGTATTGGAAGGAGGGTGAGAGTAATGAAGCAGCAGCAGCAATAACAATAATAACATTTAATTTAAAAGCCTGCTCTACACACGGCATGGTCTTAAGCCTTTTTTTTAAAAATGTAATCAACTTATTTCCCAGAACAGCCCTGTGAGTTTGATATTATTATTGTTACCATTTTATCAAAGGGGAAAACTGGCCCTCAGGAGGCTAAAAGTGACTTCCCAAGGGACACAGTGGGGTGTGGCTGAGTTGTGATTCAAACTGGCACAGCCAGGTTCTGAGCAGGTTTTCTTAACCATGGCAATATTAAATTGACTCATGGTTAAGAAGTGTGTTAGTGTTTTAGGAGAACCATTAAAAGAACAGAAATAGAGTTTATAGTTTCTAAATCAATTGAGCAAAAATGAAATTAAAAATATTTGATCATGCCAAAAGAAGACAGGAAGAGAAAAAGATCATAGAAAAAGCACAATAAATAAAAAACAAAGAATCATATGGAAGATATAAATCCAAGTATGTTAGTAATATCAACAAATGTAAGCAACTAATGGTGTGTTTTGGGGAGAGTAAAGCAGAATGGTTAAATTGAATTAAAAAAAAAATCCATATGCTGCAGAAAGGAGACAAACCAAGGAAACAAAAAACATGAAAGTAAAAGAATGGAAAAAGATGTGCCAGGCAAATCTAACCAAAAGAAAGCTGGTATCAGTACATTAGAACAGGTGATATTTTAATTATTATGTATTTAATATTTGATTTTAAGGCAAAAATCATGTTTAGCGATAAAGAAAGTCACCAAATAATAATAAAGGGTTAAATTCTCCAGGAACATACAACAGTTTAAACCAATTGGAACATAATACTAGAGTCTTAAGGCCCATGAAACAATAAAATAAAACATGACTGAATTTCAAGAAGAAATTGAGAAATCCACAATTGTAATGGGAAAGTTCTCTCTGAACAATAAATAAGCCAGACAAAATTTAGTAAGGCCATAATAGATCTGAAGAACACAAATGATAAACGAATCTTCAACTAGTGAATATATACAGAATCCTTAACCAAACAATAAGCAAATACATATTTTCACATGGAATATTTGTGAAAATTGACCATGTGTTACCTAGACTAGGGCAAATTTTAAAGAATAAGTATCATACAGACTGCATTCTCTTATTACAACAAAATCAAATTATAAATTAAAAACAAAAATAACAACTAGGACATATATATATATATGTAATATTTAAAAAATACTTCTGAATAGCTCATAAATGTAAGAAAATCGTAATAGAGTTAGAAAACATTTAGGACATATCAATATTAAAATATAGATAAAAATTTGCAAATTCAGCTAAAATAATTCAAAGAACAGGTGTTATATCCTAAAATGCTTATATAAGAAGAAACCTAAAAACTTCATTTTAAAAAGTTAGAGAAATTATAGCAAAATAAATTGTGAGAAAATGGAAGAAGAAACTAACATAGAACACAAATAAACATAGAACAAAAGGGCAACAAACATAAAATAATAAACTAAAATATTTGACAAATCTCTGGCAAGAAAAAAAGCACAAATATTACTAGGACTTTAAAAAACATATAACAAATTCAGCCTACATTTGTAAAAACTGTAAGAAAGACTTCTAAATTTTTATGTTCCTCAAAACAAACTCTCAAGAGATATAAAGCAAAATAGGAAAGATATTCTAGTCCAACTAGAAACTAAGGTTAAAAAAATAAAAATAGGAAGAAATAAGAAGAGAAACAAATCTATAAATACAAGAGGGAAATTTGAATACATTTTTCTCAGTTATTGTCAGAAATAGCCTTCAAAATAATTGTAAAATTATATAAGATTTGAGCAATGTCATTAGCAACTGTGGCTTAGTAAATATATACAGAATGGAATGACAAAGTCAATGAAAGCACAATACAAATTCTTTTCAAGCACACAGAGTATCTATAAAAATTGACCATTTTTATGATAACCGTAAACGGTGAACCATTTTTTTTGGACAGTGCCATAAAGCAAGTTTCAACGATTGAAATCATACAAAGTGTGTATTCTAACTATAATGCCACTGAGCTAGAAATCAACCAAAAAGAAACTAGAGAAATCCCACATGTTTGGAAATGAATAAAAACACACTTCTAAATAACCTGTGTATAAAAGACAAAATCACAATGAAATATTGGAAAAGAATATTATCAGAATGATAACAATACTATGTATCAAAATCTGTGGGATACAGCCAAAATGGTACTTAAAAGAAAATATATAGCCTTATAAGGATATATTAGGAAAAAAGGAGAAGAAATTAATAATTAAGCATTCATTCCAATAAGTTAGTAGGACAACAACAACAGTAAATTAAATCCAAAGTTATTAAGAAGGAGCCGGTGCTGAGGAGAGAGCCCTTACCAGCTTGCCACCATATGCTCCAGCTGGATACTACACAACTCTGTCCCTTAGAGAACCCTGACCAGTTCTGGTGCAGTGGTGCCCCTAAGTGAACTTGCTCTTTTGGAGGCTGTCTAATCCTCAGGATCACCTGATTGCTCTTTATCAGTCTGCCAGGCAGATATCTGGAGCTGGACCTAGGGACTGGGGTTCTGTGGGCTAGTGTGGGCTAAGGCTATTCCAAGGATATGGACAAAAGATTGAAAGAGGTGTCAGGGGCAAGTCAGCATTTGCTATCCATTTATTTAGTCCTATTTTGTCCCAAAGTGTGATCCAGCCATTGAAGATTTATACGTAGAACCATGTGTAATTGTTAGCAGAGCAGAAATGTGTGATTCATTAAGAGCAGCTTGGGTACACTGGGATAAGAAGAATTTGGAGTCATGAAAGAATAGCATATGAAGAGCAAAGCAGGTTTCCCATCAGCCTTCTTAGTCTCTCATGGAGGTGGTTTTGAAGAACCATCTTTTTGAGAATGACATATAAATAAAATCAATGACAAATTCTCAGAGTAAAGCACTGAGCAAATTTCCAATAATTTTGGTTGGAAACAAAGCCAATGTGGACTTCGCAGATAGATAACTCTGAATAAAGACCACAGCTACTATGACATCTAAGGTAGGACTAACTACATAATTTGGGGAACTCAATGCAAAATAAAAATGTGAAGCCCATTGTTCAAAACTTATTCAGAGTTTCAAGATGGCAGCAGCAAAATATTAAATCAGCAGTGCTGATCTTATATCCTGTGACTTTACTAATCTCACTTATATTAGTTCTAGTAGATTTTCCCTCTTTAAAAGATATTTGGATATTCTACATAGACAATCATACTATTTGTGACTAGAATAGTTTTATTTCTTCCTTTCTAATCTCTATGACTTTTATTATCTTTTCTTGCTTATTGTCCTGGGTAGAATTTCTAGAGCTATGTTGAATAAAAGTTGTTAAGTCCAGATATCATTGCTTTCTTCCTGATTTTAGGAATAAAGCTTTCAATCTTTGACCATTTTGTATGAATTAGCTATAAGGTTTTTGTAGATGTGCTTTATGAGGTTGAGAAAGTTGCCTTCTTATTCCTAGGCTGCTGATAACTTTCATTATGGGTGGATTTCAATTTTGTTAAATGCTTTTACTGTATTATATGATCATGCAATTTTTCTTCTGTGGTTATTATGGTGGATGGCATTGATTGGTTTCCAAATACTGAAACAAGTCTTGCTATTCCTGGATAAACTCCATTAATTCTGATATTTTATTGTTTTTTCATGTATTCCTGGGTCTGACTGCTAATACTTTGTTGAGGATCTAAGCTCATGAGGGATACTGCTCTGTAATTTTCTTTTCTTGCACTGTCTTTGGTTGCTAAGATCTCTAAATACAATGTGTATTTGTATTATTAATATTTTTCTTTCTGCTGTATCAGCTTTTGCTTCATGTATTTTGGAGCTATGTTATTTGGTACATTTACCCCTAAGATTACTATGCCTTCTTGATGGACTTACTCCTTTATCGGTGTATAATGTTCTTTGTCCCTAGAAATTTTCTTGGCTCTGCAGTCCAATTTATCTAATATTCATATAGCCATTTCTGAGAATTATGAGCTCCTCTCACTTATGAGCATAAACTCAGAAATTCTTTAAAAAGTCAAAAACGTAGTTTAGTAATATCTGTAAAGATGATATATTATGATCATGTATTAATTTCAAGGATGCCAACGTTTAATTTTAGAAAATAAGAGATTAAAGGAGAAAGTCAAATTGTCTCAGTAAATGAAGAGAACAATTTTGATAAAAACTCAACATTTACTTGTAATTAAACGTACCTTTTAGCAAGTAGAAAGAATAGTCATGTAAATAATACTAACTGCTCTTACAAGCAAAGCAAAAATCTTCATGGCTTACTGGTGGTAGTGATGGAGGCAGTGAGCATGGTGTTACAATCTGTGGTGTGATACCTGGCAGAGCCTACAGTGGTGTCTACCTTGCAGTAGCTATGCAATCTCCAAAGCTGATTCTTTGGCTCCCTGGGGAGTCTGCGAGCTATACAATATCCTTTATTACACTTATTTTCTGCTTAGTCTTGTGAGAATTAATTTCTATTGTTTCCAACTAAGAATTCTGACTGATAGAAAATGTGGTGCCTGATGTGTACCCTGCTAAATACAAAAAAGATAAACTGGCTTAAATAGAGGAGGTAGGTAGTGAATAGTAAGGACACAAATATTTCAAATTGGAAGGTTGATAACCTTTATTATGTTGTGGCAAAATGTTTGTCAAAACTGTTGCCTGTTGTCTTTTGAGACATTGATCATATGCCAACCATATGGCATATGTTAGAAGAAATAGACAAACAAAAATCACAGCACTGGGCTCCTTTTTGCAGTCAGCAAAGTTCTAAAGAAGAGAAATAAACTCAGGTTAGGAGAGGACCAGATCAAGGTCATGGCCATCACGTAATTAGTTAAGATCTCTGAAATAATTAAGGTACACTTTTGGGCTTCTAGAAAGCTTTAAATGTGTAGTACCTTAAAAGCCAGATGTGCCCAATTCTTGTCACTAATTCCTCATCAGAATTGTTGTGTGATTTTTAATACATAGAGTTGGCCAAAATAAAAACCTTCCATTTATTTTTGAGAGATCTGTATTAGCAAAAGTACCACCAGTCTGGACTAAAAGGGACTGACTATTCAAGATATAGAAATACTTCTAAGCTTCCAACTTCATATGGAAACAAAGAAAAAAGATAAGGCCTTGCAGCCACCAAGAAGTGCACATTTTCCAAAATGCCTTTTTCAGAAGGGCACTTGAGAAGGACATAACCCAAAGAGTGTTATGGAGAAGAAAAGACCTTTCAGTGGTTGGATCCAAGAGTCACCAAGAGCAATGAATTGATGCAGAAATATAAGCTCATTGTGGGAAAAGTAAAAATAGAGATGAACGAAAACAAACTCTCATCCTACCACCCTATCGTAGACACAATTAACCTTGAGTGCTTTGGTGTATAGAATTCCAGACTTTCCCCGGTGCCACCAATAACTTGTGCCTTTCTGTGTAGCTTCTCTTAATGCTCCTGTAACTCTGTTCTTTGCATTGATGGAAAAGCCACACGTGGTGCCCCTCTCTCCAGTATTCTTGAAAAAAGCTCAACCCTGGGCTTTCTGGGCAGCTAATTGGGACTTTAGAACACCTTTTGTCGTGCCTTTGAGATCTTGGCTGGATGCCACCCTGGGCTCCTCTCTGGCTTACTACCCTCCTCTCCTGGCTTTCTTCACCAGCTCTGGTCAATAAAACTTGATTGATCATAGTGCCAAGCACTGTGCTTGGTGCTGGAGGCAAAAAGATGCATTTTACATAGTTCCTGCTCTTAAGAAGCTGACTGAGGGTCTAGTGGGTGGAACCAGCATAAAACCAGAAACTGCTAAAATAATCTAGTCACTAATTTCAACATTGTTCCCATGAAGGAAGCATTTAAAAATGATTTCACACACAGAGTTTGGTCCCTAATTTAAGAAAAAACATAAATCCTGTTAAAACATGGCTTCAGCTAAGAAGTCCCCATGAATTTTAAATGTTTATGTTGAATTGATGGTAGCTGTACCCTTTCTACATGTTTTGCTTATAGTTCAAATTAGCCTTTTAAAAGAGCACAGTTGCTTAATGATGCTGAATTAATAATTCACTCAGCAATAATTAGTTCTTACCAGTGGAAGGACAATGACTTTTATCATAACACATGGAGAAAAACAACTCATTTAGTGACTTAGTGGCAAAGTAGTATGTTGGAATTTTGACTGCAGTAACTGAAGATGAATAGGGTTATTGGGATCATGCTTTTTTTTGCACATTAAAAGCTATTTCTTATTAAAGAAATTTATTAACAAATATAACATTTGTTTTCTACTTGCAAATGTATATAGAGTCATGCACTTTTATTAATTCTCACAAAAACCCTAAGGGTAGGTATTTATACCTACATTTTCCAAATGAGGAAACTGAGGCTTAGAGGGATTAAATGATGCAATCAATATCAGAGGACTTCTACAGAGCAGGGATAAGATTTGAATCTAGGTCTGCCTCTTCACCATTGTGATAACCTGCTGAGTAATGGTAACTGTGGGCCCCATTCTAAGCAATTCACAGGTATTAAATTACTTAATCCTCTTTAACAAGTTTATGAGAAACCTATTACTATTAACCGTCTATCTTAGAAATGAGGGAACAGAGGCACAGAGAACGTCACTTGCCCTAGGTCCCTGAACTAGTAAGTAGTGGGGCTAGGTTTAGAAGCCAGGCATCTAACTCAAGCATCCATTTTCTGCTCACCTCACTTAAGGAAAGCCATTATTGTTTATTAAACAAATTGCTTTGCTTTTGCTACACATGAAAATATTATAAAAATAAGCATTAGCAAGTGATTTGTTCATGAGCTGTGATAGCTACTGTGTGCCTCCCGTTGCACTGGATGGTGATTGTGAGAAAAGACCACAGTCCTTTTTTTATAGAACAGCATCTCACTCTGTTACCCAGGCTGGAGTGCAGTGGCATGATCATAGCTCACTGTAACCTCAAACTCCTGGCTCAAGTCATCCTCCTGCCCCAGGCTCCCCAAACACTGGGATTACAAGCTTAAGCCATGGGCATGGCCCCACAGATTTTGTGTTCTGTGAGCTTGTTGCCTCTTATCAGATAATCGCAAGAACAATGGTGTTTTCATGGACATTCAGGAGCCAGGTGTACATCTAGCAGGGACCAGCTTGGCCTGCGGGATTGAAAGGGAAGTCCCACAGATGGTCAGAGCAGTGCCATCTCTTTGGGATGACAGCTGTCCACACAGAAGCTGCCATGTCCATTTCCACCAATAACTACCTCTGGCCTCCGGGGCCTTCAGCAAGGAAAGAGAGGAAAAGGCATTTGGAGTATGCTGCAAGCTTTCAGCTGTGATGAGAGACACTAGGCACTGGAAGGCTGGCTCCAGTGAGTGGCCTTGGTTCTTTGGAGTGACCCTCTGATCAGAAGAAGCCATCGGGACCAACTGTGTCCCATCCTTCTCAGCTCTCCTTTATCCAAGAGGGAGGGGTGAGCTGCTGCGGAGAGCACAGGCCACAGGGATCCAGCAGATCCAGAGATCTACTGCTAGGGCTGAACACTGCCTAGCACTTGAAGAGGGTCCTGATACAAAGAGCCATCTGAGGACCCTGAAAGCAGGCAGTGTTCCCAGCACCTCGGATCTCCGAGAAAGACCAAGTTTCTTCTTGCCAAGGGAAGAGCTCAGAAAGCCCTTGGAAGCAGAAAGCAAGCTAGGATCCATCCACCTGGCAGACAATTTCAGCCTGTCTTTTCTTTTTGTTTTTAGTCTTTTTCCAATTCTCATGTTTGTGCCAACAGAGTTAACTTACCTAACTCACCTTGCACATCTCCAAACAAAAATCATGGAAAACATCATACCATATGAGCAAGTTATTGAACATCTCTAAATGTTACCAAGTCTCATCTGAAAAGTGAGGAAAACCACAAGCTCTATCTTATAAAATTGAGATCACATGAGACAGTTTTAGCTCAGTGCCTCAAAATAATTATGCCTGAGTAATCCAAGTCTACCACCTGCTGGCAGCATTAGGTAAGTGCAGATTTTGTTTCTTCAAGAGGCTACAAACGGGTGCCGATTGGGTCAGCAAATCCTGGAGAAGAATGGCAAACGTGATCACACTTCTGATCCTCTGCCTGGCTTCCTGAATGGACCAGATTTGAGATGATTTTCCATACTGATGTTGATGTCCTTTAAAAGTGAGTTTCTGAATTATTTCTTGATCAGATTACTTAAACCTACTTTGCATCCACCATTCTTTTGGGGTTTCCTATTTTTCTTAGAATTTTTTAAGGTCACTGCTTTGAATTGGTGATTTCATCAGGTAGAGTCCCATTCTCTCTCTCTCTCTCTCTCTCTCTCTCTCTCAGTGGGTGTGTGACTGTATACACAAATACATAAATATATGTACATATAGGAAATGTTTTAATATGTTTAGAGATGTGTATATATATATACACAGAGTTTTTAAATATATCTATATAGTGTGTGTGTGTGTGCGTGCGTGTGCAATGAGACAGAGAGAGCTTTACTATATAGTATCCTCCCAGCACTTTG
Source organism: Cacajao melanocephalus (assembly GCA_963573385.1). Lineage (NCBI taxonomy): Eukaryota > Metazoa > Chordata > Mammalia > Primates > Pitheciidae > Cacajao > Cacajao melanocephalus. The sequence continues at coordinate 29,942 of CAUYLG010026154.1, read as the reverse complement.
GGAGGCCGAGGTGGGCGGATCATGTGGTCAAGAGATCGAGACCATCGTGGCCAACATGGTAAAACCCTACCTCTACTAAAAATACAAAATATTAGCTGGGTGTGGTGGTGCTCGCCTGTAATCCCAGCTACTTGGGAGACTGAGGCAAGAGAATTGCTTGAACCCAGGAGGTGGAGGTTGCAGTGAGCTGAGATTGCGCCACTGCACTCCAGCCTGAGTGACAGAGTGAGACTCTGGAGATATATATATATATATATATATATATATATATATATTACCCATACTCAGCAGATCTAGGTTTTGTGAACCTAAAATTTATACAATTCTAAAGTCATCTTTAAAGAAAAGAAAAGAATACAAAATCAGACAGGCCAGGTGCAGTGGCTCATACCTGTAATCCTAGAACTTTGGGAGGCTGAGGCAGAAGCATCACTTGAGGCCAGGAGTTTGAGACCAGCCTGGGCAATATGGTGAGACTTCATCCTACAAAAAATTTAAAAATTATCTGAGTGTGGCGACATAAACCTGTGGTTTCAGCTACTCTGGAGGCTGAGATGAGAGGATTGCTTGAGCCAGGGAGGTGGAGGTTGCAGTGAGCCAGCCTGAGTGACACAGCAAGACCCTGCCTCAAATAAAAACAAAAACAAAGCAAAAAAACCACAAACCAAAAAACAAACCAAAAACCAATTAAAAAACCCACCCCAAACAGAAACAAACAAAGAATATAAAACCACAAATTAAAAATTAGATACAAAAAGACTGACTTGCATGAGAAGAGAAGCGGCTTTGGAAGAAGTCTGCATGGTAAACAGCCTGAGCTGAAGCCTTGTTACTTTTGTAATGAATCTGCCTCTGCCTGGTTTCTCACTGCCTCCTTTCCTGGTCCATCTAAGTGCCGCCCAACCTCTCCAGGGTTACTTTTATTGTGCTTTTTGCAGTTTACAGAGTGAAACACTTTTTGTTAACTTTCTAAACGGTCCCATGAAGACCTGTCCTGGTCTTTTCTCTTCAACTTATGGGTAGAAACAAATAGTTTTGACATCAGTCTGAGACACTACTTGCTGCAGTCAGGGCAGAGTCCTCCATTAAGACCTGTGGATTTCCTTTCCACCTGGGTGCTGAAGCAGGAAGCATGTCTGGTTATCAAAAATTATTATCCTTGGCCAGGTGTGGTGGCTCATGCCAGTAATCTCAGCACTTTGGGAGGCTGAGGCGGGTGGATCACCTGAGGTTGGGAGTTCAAGACTAGCCTGCCCATGATGAAACCCTGTCTCTACGAAAAATACAAAAATTAGCTGGGCATGGTGGCAGGTGCCTGTAATCCCAGCTACTTGGGAGGCTGAGGCAGGAGAATTGCTTCAACCCGGGAGGCAGAGGTTGCAGTGAGCTGAGATCACACCATTGCACTCCAACCTGGGCAACAAGAGCAAAACTCCTCAAAAAAAAAAATTATTATTCTCCTATTTCCTCCTGGGGCACAGGAAATATTATGTCATGTTTATCCACGTTTTCTGGTTAAAAAGTTTTAGGTAGTTACATATTTAGCTAAAAAAAAAAAAAAAAGCAAAGATATTTTACCAAACTCTGGATAAACATGACAATAACCTATAGGCCTGCAATCAGCTGCCATTTAGCCCCTTTTCAGGCTTAGGGATGCATGCTTACAGATGCTCTGGAGAAGACACACACATACAGGCCTTGGGAACATGTTAAGAGCCATGTGGGCAAAGAATTCTGAGGTCCCAGTGCCTGGAGAATAGAGAGAGCAGCTTGGATTCAAGGTGGGCATAACATCTTGGTCCTATGGACTTGCTCTATAGGGACGGATGGCAGGAGCAGAGCCAGGGTGAGGCCTTCTAAAGTATGGAGGCCAAGGCAGGGGCCTCTCTTGTTCTGGGCTAAGGGCAGTGTTGTTAAAATTTTTTCTGGAGAAAGTAAACTACCCCAAAAGAAAGACCTAAAGATAGTCAAGAAATGAGCCATTTGTCCACTGGTTTGGTCTGCAATGAAGACCACAGGCAAAGTGCCTATATTATACCCTACAGCTTCCAATCACCTTTCTTTCTTTTTTTGAGACAGAGTCTTGCTAAGTTGCACAGGCTGTAGTGCAATGGTGCAATCTTGGCTCACTGCAACCTCTGCCTCCCTGGTTCAAGCAATTCTCCTGCCTCAGCCTACCAAGTAGCTGGGATTACAGGTGCCCGCCACCATACCTGGCTAATTTTTGTATTTTTAGTAGAGACAGGGTTTCACCATGTTGGTCAGGCTTGTCTCAAACTCCTGACCTCAAGTGATCTGCCCACCTTGGCCTTCCAAAGTGCTGGGATTACAGATGTGAGCCACCACACCCATCCTCCCAATTAGCTTTCAATGTGATGAGCAGCCAAGGATCAAGCCATTTGAGGAAAATGTCTACTATAAAGGAAAAAAAACTGAAAAAGAAGAAAGGAAGAACCCAAAGTGCACAGAAACAGTGCAGCAGAAAGAATAAAACTTTAAAGAAAATGTAGTTAATAATATCAGAGAAATCCTGGAAATAAGAACAAGATATTTTAAAAAGAAAAATCAAAGACAGAGTTCTAGAAAAGTAAAGAACATGAATGCTGCAATACAACACTCAGCAGAAAAAAAGGAAATACAGTGTAGGAAATCTCCTAAAAAGTAGAAGAAAATATTCAGAGAGACTAACAAGGCAGAAAAGTTAAGAAAATTAGAGAATCTGTTTAGTGGTCCAACATCTGAATAACAGGAGTTCTAGGAAGAGCAAGCAGAGAACACTGAGGAGAGGAAAGGATTGAAAACAAGATATAAGAACATTTCTCATCAAAGGGCAGGATCTCTGGATTAAATAATATCCATACAATGACAACAGGATGAATGAAAAAGAAGCCACAGGAGGACTCATCATGGAATTTCAGTATATATAATCAGAAGGTTCAAAAAGCTTCCAAAGGGAGAGGGAAAAAATGGTTAGCTATACAATGTAGAGTTACCTATACAGCTGTCCCTTGATATTCATGGTTGTTTTGTTATGGGACCTCCCTTGGATACCAAAATCCATGGGTGCCCAAGTCCTTCACATAAAATGGTGTAGTATTTGCATATAAGCTATGCACATCCTTCTGTATACTTTAAATCATCTCTAGATTACTTATAATATCTAATACCATGTAAAGGCTATGTAAATAGCCGTTGTGTTGTTTAGGAAACAATGACAAGGAAAAAAGTCTGTACATGTTTAGTATAGACGCAAGCATCCATTCCTTTTTTTGAATATTTTCAATCTGCAGTTGGTTGAATCCATGGATGCAGAATCCACAGATACAGAGGACCAGCTATACCATAGCACTAATAGTCTCAATAGCAACAAGAAAAATTAGAAGATAATGAAGCAATGCCTCAAAATTCTGAGTAAAAATCAATTTAACCTAGAGTTATATAACATATGTGTTATATTGTTGCAGTGACGACTACAACATTTCTTCATATCTGGGTACTTGGACCTCTTTGCAATGTGATTTTGCTTCTCCTATTAGGGAGTGGAATCGATTTCACCATTCCTTGAATCTAAGCTGGCTTTGACTGACTTCAACCAAATGCAAAAGTAGCAAAACTAATACAGCATAATTTCTAAGCCCAGGGCTCAAGAGATCTTGCAGCTTCCACTCTTGACCTCTTGGAATGCTATTCAAAGTCTACTAGCGTGAAGAAGCCAGGTCTAACCTACTAGATGAGAAACCCAAGGAAGAAAGATAAATCATTCTAACTGAAGCCCTTCTCCACCCCCAGACCAACCAGCTGACAACCAGAATACATTACTAGGTATGACAGGAGGCTATTTCAGTCCAGTCAGCCCCAGTCAAGCTTCTAGATGACTGCGACTACCTGAGCAATCCCAGCTAGACCAGCTCAAATTGCTGACTCAAAATCAAAAGAAAATAAAATGGTTGTTATTTTAAGCTACTACATTTTGGGGTGGTTTCTTATACAACAAAGACTAAATAAAACATAAATTGGTACCTAGAAGTAGGTACCAATAAAACATAAATTGGTACCATAACAAACCCCTAAATTGTGTGACATTGGTATTAGAACTGGGCAGGGGGCAGAGGCTAGGACAGTGGTAAGGAAACCATTATTTGAATCTGCATGCAGATGAGGACTTTCTTTTCAGATACAACTGCTCTGATGCAGAGACCTGTTACCTAAAAAGACAAAGTGTGTGGCCCTTTCACACTCAATATACAATGGTAAAATTGGGACAGAATAACTTTCAGAGGCACTCTCATTTAAAAATGGACTGGGACCAGGTGTGGTGGCTTATGCCTGTAGTCCTAGCACTTCAGGAGGCTGAGGTGGGTAATTGAACCCAGGAGCTTGAGACTAGCCTGGCCAACATGGTAAAACCTCATCTCTACTAAAAATACAAAAATTAGATGGTTGTGTTGGTATGCACCTGTAATCCCAGCTACTTGGAAGCTGAGGTACGAGAATCTCCAGGAGGTGGAGGTTGCTGTGAGCCAGGATTGTGCCACTGCACTCCAGCCTGGGTAACAGAGTGAGACCCCATCTCAATAGCAATAATAATAAAGTAAAAATAGACAGACTGGAAGACATACAGCAGTTATTGGTTCATAGCAATGCTGAACTCCAGCCAGACACATGTTGCCAGCTTCTCCTACTCCAGGAGAGTACGGCCCAGTTCTGCTTCCTGGGATGCTTTCCAAGTTTTTTTTGTTCTCCATGACCCTTAGTTCCATGCTCTGAGAGAACCTTCCTTTTCCAAAAGAAATGGCTGTGTGTTTGCAGCTGAGAAGCTTTCTTAGCTTTTTTTTTAAAAAAAAAAAAATAATTTTAGTTTTATTTTATTATGGATTCGGGTACAGGTCTGTTACATGGGTATATTGCATAACGCTGGGGTTTGGGATTCTAGTGAAACCATCAGTCAAATAGTGAATATAGTATTGACATGGTATTTAGTAAACATAATAGGTAGTTTTTCAACCCTTGCCTATTTCTTCTTCCCCTTTTAGAGTCCCCAGTGCCTATTATTTCCATCTTTATGCCCATGAGTGCCCGTTGTTTAGCTCTCACTTATGAGTGGGAGTATGTGGTATTTGATTTTCTGTGTCTGGGTTATTTCACTTAGGATAATGGCCTTCAGCTTGATCTGAGTTGCTGCAAAGGACATGATTTAATTCTTTTTTATGTTTGTCTGCTTCTTATCCATTTCAGGTTGAAGTTCCAGAAGTTTCTTGTTATTTTGAACAATCTCAGTTCCTTTTAGCCTAAGCCGACAGTGCTTTCATAAATACAACTCTCTGAAAAATGCTGTGGATTTTCTATGAATCCTATTTGGGTTTACTCCATGTGCCGAACACTACACCCATAATTCTTCCTCCTCTGGGCCTGTCATACTGCTGTGGAACACCACCCTTAAGATTCTTAGAAGTGCTTTTGTCCAGATGAGAAGATCTGCTAGGCACCACCTTAAATCACTCTAAGACCCTAACTAAGTGTCTTACAACTACATTTTAACTTTTTTTTTTCCATAGCTGTAGGGTCTTGCTCTGTCTCCCAGGCTAGAGTGCAGTGGTATGAGCATAGCCCACTATAACCTTGACCTCCTTGGCTCAAGCAATCCTCCTGCCTCAAAAATGTGGTCATAGGCCAACCACAATGGCTCATACCTGTAATTCCCCACACAGGGAATTACATTTACAATGTAACATTGAATGTAACTTTTCATGTTACATTATAAGTAATGTAACATTTCTTAGTTACATGAGAATTTACATTGTAAGTAATGTAACTTTTACATTGTAAATAATTCCCGGTGTGGGAATTACAGATGTGAGCCACCACATCGGGCCTACAACCACATTTTTAAACTGATCTTTACCAAGGTTATTTCTTACTTTGAAGGTATTTGCTAACTGGACAAACTAGGGATGAGAAATTGTTTCTTTTGTAACCCAGCAAATCTTAACTACTCTGCTTGCAAACAGAATTCCTTGTAATACACAGCTACAAGTACCCAACAGACACTCCCAACATACTGTTTAAAGATCTCCTTAGCCAAGTTTATAAGCTCATTAGATACATTTTCTGTCTTACAAATACTCTAGGCAATTGTCTTGTCAATTGTTTCATTGCTGCATAACACAGGTAACCATTTTTTTCAGTCTTCAGTAGCAATTTCCTTACCAGGTTTCCTAGGCTACACCTGGCCTCTTCACATGGTAGTCTCAGGCCAGCATTCCAAGAGGGTGAAAGCAGATGCTGTAATGTCCCTTGAGGCCTAGTTTCAGAAGCCACAGAATGTCACTTTCACCATATTGGTCAAATCAAGTCACAAAGCCTTCCCAACTCAGGGAGCAGTGAGATAGACCACTTTGTGGCAGGAGAAGTGGCAAAGTCATACTGGAAAATTGTGGGAATACAAGGGGGGAGGAATTATTGTAGCCATCTTTGCCAACAAAACTGCCACATCGAGGCAAATTCTAGGATGATGAATTAAGATTGTTTGAGACATGCAATTTTTCAAAACTTTATCCTTTCTCAGAAAGCTAGTAGAGTATGTACTTACAAAAAATGGGAGTGTAAAACTAAGAAAGAATAAGATAAGTGAGCTGGGAACCAGGGGTTCCTGCACAAGAGAAAAGCCAAGAAAATATTCAGGAGGATAGTCCTGAGAGAGCCACATTTCAAATTGGAACAGAAGGATGGAACTGAAACTTATCTGACAATATTAAGACAGGCATTTGTAGGGCAGTTGCAGGATATGAGACGATTTAGCCAGCTGTTCAAGAAAAACATAATCAAATTTTAAAAATTGAGGCAAACATTAACTTGAGGAAAAACAAAAAGTTGTACAAGAAAGGGCATGTAATCATGTATACAACTTGGCACAGATGTGAACAATATTAATATCACACATTTTAAAATCACTGAATAAGAATTTGACTAAAATTGTGATAAGCAACATTAGAAAAGGAAATAGACTATAAAGAAGCTAAAACCCTCGTGTAGTGTGATAGAAGGTCACTGTATTATCTAAAATGGACAGATGAAAGTATAGCAGTGTACTCACATTATTTAGAAACAGGTGGCTCTGGAAAGTGTGTATATTAAGGGAGGTGTTGTAAACTGGGATCAAATGTCTGTTTCTGATATCTTCTTATAACTTTTTATTATTCTTGGCCTTTTAAATTAAGATAAATCATTATATTACTACCAAGAAATAATTTCAAAAGTAGGCTGAGAAAAAAATTGGCTGTTAGAGGAAAAAGTTATTAGCAATGGCAGTTTTAAGAGAGTTGCCAAAGAAAAATACGTAAAAGAATTAAGGATAGCCTATATAATTAAAAAATCTGAAGGTTTTATTTAGGTGCCAATCACTGAAGTTCTAAGATTAAAATTGAGGAAGGCAAATTCCAATCCTGAAAGCCTTATAGTTAGTGGAGTAGGCATCTGCAAGCATGAATTTACAATGTAACATGAAAAGTGCTACAGTAAGGGTATATATAATTTGAGACCACAGAAGAAAGATAGACAATCCTTGTTTAGGGTAGAGTTGGAGATGGCTCTCCAGAGGAGTTGACATTAGAAATGAGAACTGAAGGATAAGTGGGTTCAGCTGACTAACTAGATAGGGAAGAGGAATCTAGGTTGAGATGCTCACCATGAAAAAGCTCAACATGTCTGGGAAAGAGTAATAAGTTTGGCATGGCTTGAAAGCAGGCTGTGAAGCTGGGAATGACCAGGCATGAGCCTGGAGTGGTAGACTGAGGCAGGTGTTAGAGGGCCTTGTGATTTGTGCTAAGGGGTTTGGAATGTAAGGATTTTACCCTGTGGTGTGACATGTCAAACACACAACTTAGAATGATCACTGGCTCTGGGAAAGCCAGCAGAAGACCAAATGCAGGATGCAAGTCTGGGGAAGTCATTAGAAGACTAGCATAGAAAGTGAGGGCTAGAGAGAAGGGAAGAATGGAGAAATATTTTAGTGGCTGATTCAGTAACAAGTCCTAGTGACCAATTGCAAGATGTAGGAGTCAAAGATGACTTTGATGTTCACATATTTGTTAGACATTTATTGTGTGTCTTCTCTGTGGTAGGCGTAGAAATGAACACGGCATGGTCCTTGCCTCAGAGGAGTTTTCCCTTTAGTAACAACACAGAATAAATTAACAGTAGCTATAGCTGTGGTGTTCTATGCTCCAAGGGCTTGGAGAGCATTGGAATCAGCAGACAGGCAGGTAAAGCAGTCTGGCAGATTGCAACTTTGCAGAAGAGGTTCTGGACGGACGGCCAGGTTGGGGTGTTGGGTTGAATGTGTAATTGAGTGTGATGTGGTAACTGGATGGGTATGTTGAGTTGCTCAGTGAAAATCAGAGCCTAGAAGTGAGGAGAGGGACTCCTCTGTGAGCATAGAGCTGGATGCCATATGCATGCAGGTTGGGGAGGGTTGAAGCCAGGAAAATCTAGAGGAAATGTGAACGGAACCAAGAGGAGGATGGAGCCCAGAAAGACTTGAGAAGGAGCGGTCAAAGGAGGAGGAGAACCTACAGGTGGTAGAGCTATTGAGCTGAGGGGATAAGAGTCTGAGAAAAGAGTCATCCATGGTACCATGGTGACAGATGCTGCCAAGAAAGTGGGTAGCATGGCCAATGTGTCTTCCAGGTAAGACAATTAGGCTGGCATTGATTATCTTAGAATGGCAGGAAGGCGCTGCCCTCCAGATGTCATGGGGTGTGGAGAAAAGGTGATGAGGATGCCGAGAAATTCATATGGCTCTCTCTCAGAAGTTGGTTAGGAAGTGATAATGAGATAAGCCAGGGAGCTAGAGCGAGAGGTGGGCTTCATATAGATGCAGGTTTTAAGATGGAAAACGCTTGAGTATTTATTCTCATTGAGTGCATAACTTGTGGGGCCCAGTGAACAGCAAAAATGCCAGGACTCCTTAAAAAGTATTTAAAAAGTTCAAGACAGCAACGGCTAAATATCAAACCACTTTAGGACCCTTTAAAGTGCAGAGCCCTGTGTGGCTTCATTAGCTGCACATCAGGAAGCAGGCCCTGGGCCTCAGGGTAAGGAGGGAGGGGAGGAAGGAGAAGTGGGTGGATCAGTGGTGGAGCCCCTGCCAAGAGCAAGTGGGAAGGGAGGGACCCAGGGTCCAGGTGGGGGCAGAGCCTTGAATGGGAGGAAAAGTAGGACTTTGGTTACCTTCTGAGAAGTGGGAGATGGAGGATGGAGAGGAGACGAAAAATAAGATGAAAGATGAAGAGGAGAGGGTGCTGGAAGTCATTCTGGAGAAACTGTTTTCCTTATTGACTAATTTCTGGGTGGAGGAAAGTGGCAGAAGCTTTCAGCAGCATCAGTGGAGAAAGAGGCTGAGGGGCTTTGGGGTGGAAGTGGGGGCACTGAGTAATCTCACTAGTAGCAGGCACTTGGTAGATGGGGCAAGAGGAGCAAGCCAGGTACCCAAAGGGGTCCCTGAGAGGATGGGCTGGGATCCGGGCTGGGAACGTGATAAGAAATGGGGTGGCCGGGACTGGAGAGCTCGCTCAGTGAGGAGGGAGGTGTAAGTGCAGGTGGCCCATCCCAGAGGGGAAGAATTTCCGCGTTTAGTATTCTGTCCGTGAGGAGATGGGGAAGTTGGTGTAGGTCCAGTCTAGAGGAGAGGTCCCTAACCCCGAGGCTACAGACTGGTACTGGTCCATGGACTGTTAGGAACCGGGCCACACAGCAGGAGGTGAGCGGCCTGTGAGTGGAGGCATGAGAGTGTCAAGGGAGCGAGAGCCCTATTGTGAACTGTGCCTGCAAGGAATTTAGGTAGCACGCTCTTATGAGAATCTAATTCTTGATGGTCTGAGATGGAACAGTTTCATTCTGAAACCATCTGCCCTCCCTCCCCCAACATCACCCCCCACCCCCCACCCCCACCACTGTCCGTTTAGAGATCTTCCACGAAACTGGTCCTTGGTGCCAAAAAATTGGGGATCGCTAGTCTAGAGGACTCATTCAAAGAGTTAAATAGCAAAACAATTAGAGCTAGAAGTTCGGCTGTAAGGAGCAGAAGTGTCGTGGAATTATTTTAAGACCAAGCATAAGTGTGTATGTGTGGCAGGGAAAGAGATCACGGAGAGGGAGAGGTTAAAGATGTGGGTGAGGCTGCTAAGTAGGAACAAGGGTTTATTTGCCCTTGAAACCAGAGGAAAGGGAGAGAGATGCCTTATAGAGTCGCCTTGAAAAGACTCGGATGTTAAGAGAGATTGGGTGTTATGAGGGCGATCTATATGAGGCGGGGAGGAAGCCGGAACTTGGCCGTGGCCTGGAAATGGGGAGAAACGTGAATGCTCCTTGGAAACGAAGGAGGTCGCCCGTGAGCGGCGAGGAGAGCGGTGGGAGGCAGCGCAGAGTCTCGCTGCTCCCGCCAGTCAGGGGCGGGGAGGACGCAAATCTTCCCTCCCAGTCCCTCGGTTACCAGGGCATCCCCGGCTCCCCGCAATTCCGGGACCTTACCAGAAGCGCTCCCACCTCCGAAGCTCCCGCGGCCCCACAAAGTCCAATTAGGGCTTTCGGAGGCCTAACTGGGGAGAGGCCGTGGTGATACAGAAGTTTGAGCAGCACCCACCAGGCCCCCCAGGGGCCATGCCCGGCGCTGGGGTCCCTCAGCGAAGCCTCACATCCCCCACGCCTCTCGCCTCTAAGGCTTGCGCCTAAGAGCGGCCTGGGTTCCCTGGCGCACCCTCCTCTTTCTTAGCTTCTTTGTCCCTAAGGGAAACCTACCCATACCCTTAGGTGGGGCTCCGGGTCGCTGCCACTGCCCCTCTTGCTGCCGGAGCCGGCTCCCTGGCCTCCAGGTGCTCTGACGGGGTATTCCAAATCCTGGCAGCAGGAGCCGGCCGCCGCCGCCTTCATCTGGAAGGGCTTAAGCCCTCTCTGGGTGGGGAAGAAGTCAGAGGGCCGCCTGTCTCCCCGCCGCCCCCTCCCCAGTAGCCCCCTACAAGTCGGTCCTATAGGCTCGGAGGGGTGCAGCTCGGCCCGGAGCCGCGAGGCGCACGTGCAGCCGAGTCCACCCGCTGGGCCCTCCGCCCCGCCGCCGCCGCCGCCGCCGCCGCCGCAGCCGGCCTTTGGCGCAGGGCTGCGGATGCTGCGCGAGCCGTCTCCCTTGCACTTTCCAGGCGGCGGTCCAGTGGGTCCGGGCGGCCGGGCCGGGGGCAGGGGACCGGGAGGAGGGGAGGAGCCGAAGGAAGAGGGGAAGGAGGCGGGGGGGCCCGACAGCCCCGCCCCCGCCCCGCCCCCCGCGGCCGGAGCCCGGGCTACAGCCCGGCGCGCCGGAGCCTGCGAGCCCGCGAGCTAGCGAGCGGCGGCTGCGGCCTCCCCTGCGCGCAGCGACCCGGGCGTCCCGGCCCGCGGCCCCGCTAACCCCGGGGCCCGCGCCCAGGCGGCAGGGATGCATCATGGCCACGCTGGCTTGCCGGGTGCAGTTCTTGGACGACACGGACCCTTTCAACAGCACCAACTTCCCCGAGCCCAGCCGGCCGCCGCTGTTCACGTTCCGCGAGGACCTCGCGCTAGGCACCCAGCTGGCGGGGGTCCATCGGCTGCTGCGGGCGCCTCACAAGGTACGGCCGGCGGGGTGGGCTGGGCTCCCTGGACGCAGCCCCTGCCGCGGTGCGCGCCAGGGTGGGGGCGCCGAGGGCCAGGGCTTCGCGGGCCCCCTGGGCTGGGCTGGGTGCGGCCCCGGGCGACCGTCGCTCGAGGGCAGACCCCCATCCCGGTTAGACAGAGGAGCCCGGGGTACTCGCCGGCTGGCGCAGGACCCTCCGGGGCGGGCGGGAAGGACAGCTAGAGCCGGGGGCGGGCGTGGCAGAGCAGGTGCCGAGCTGGCCCGAGGAGGGATGGAGAAAGCTCCCGGGCGCGGCGCCGTTAGCTCGGCCGGGTGGGCGGGGTGGGGCTCGGACGCGGGCAGTCGGCCCCCGCACTCTAGCGGGCACCAAACGGGGCGCGGGAAGAAGCGGGGCCCCACGGGACTCATGCCCCTTGGAGGAGAGCCCTGAGCGTTGGCTGGGACAAAACCTCTCTCAGGCCTCTGGGGTTGCGGCGGGCGGCCACGCGACCCTCGCCACAAAGCACGCTTCCCGGGGACACCGCCCCCTCCTTCCCCCCGGGGCGCCGCCGAGTACGCCGGCCGCGCACTGCGATAGCGCTCAGGGTATCCCCCTTTTCTTCTGAGAAGCAGGTGGCCTTGGGAACCTTGGAGGAGCAGTCGCTGTGGGAGGAGGGGCGGGGGCGCGGAGGGGCGGCGCGCTCACAAAGCCTCAGCCTGGCAGCCCGAAATGAGTGTCCCCTGGGAAGAAAGGCTTCTCAGTCTACCAGTTAGAGAGGTTTCTTTAAAAAAAAAAAAAAAAAAAAAAAAAGCTTTTGCAGGAGGACAGGCCTCTTGCAAAGCATTTGTTGCAAAGAGCTGGGTATTGAAAGCTAATCATTTAGCTACCCAGGAAAACCCTTCCTCTCACTGAAAACAGATTGAATGCAGCTTGCAGAATTACCTTCCCAGTATGTTTTCTGCCTAAGATTCATATCAAAGCTTGGAGATGATTTATTTCTTGATGATCGACATTGACACATATTTGAAAGAGATAAGCGTTGATGCCTGAAAGAACAAAATTGATTTTAAAAAATTCCTCGGATTTCTGTATGATGTTGACCTGCTTTGCAAGTAGACGAGGAGCTTGTGTGAAGGAGCTGGTGGACTTTGGCAGTGATGGTTTCCTCTCTATTAGTGTATCAGTGCTTCTCTCCTCTACTTAATTAGTAACGTTTTTAGGAATAAGAATGGGGCATTTCCATCTCATTCTCTCCTGGTTGTTCAGGATGGATACAGTCATGGAAACCTCTCTGGCCACAAAAGCACATTTGATTGGGAGACACAGGGTCATCATCATCGCTGATCAGAATCACTTGTAAATTATTTGGTTCTTCTCAATTAGTTAATTTAGTGAAAAGTTTTTAAAAAGCTTCTTCTACATCGTGATTATTCAGGCCATTACGGCCTCTGATTACAGTGATCTTTTGTTGAAACCACCGAAGGTTCATAATTGTGGTCCTGTCTGACCTTGAAGTGGTTTCCTTGGATTTCAAGCCTTATGTACATGGTTGACCTTTCAAGCTGGGAGCTGCAGTATGTTTTCATGTTTCGGTGGAACACCCCCACAGTCTTGATCCTGGTCTGGTAGGAGGAAATCCTGATGCTTCCCCACTGTCCCCTCCTCCTCACCCCTAACTAGAAGCCCCAGCAGAGCAGTTGCACTGGCTTGCAGAACTTTCTAAGGTGTCCTTGTGGGAGGAAAAGAACCACACAAGGTTCTACAGAGACCCTTGACCTTTGTTTTGGGGGCCAGCCAGCCTCAGTCTCAGAATCTTTTGCCCAGAGACAACCCCTCCCTCACCCAGTGTATTTCGATGTCTGGCAGTTTTTCCCATCTATAGCGGAGTGAGCAACCAACTTTATTGATGAGGGTTCTGTAAAGCAGAAGTCAGGGCATTTATGTGCCTAGGTATACATTCATATTGTTAAGATGATAATCATTTCCATCAGAGAATCTTAAAACTGGATGATCCACCTGTGATAGAAACAGCTGAAGAGTTTCAAGCACTTGGCATAGTGTATGCCCCACACAGGTTCTCAACGCATGCTTTCCTTTAATACTACACAGCTCCATGAAGTAGGGACTTTGATTGCCCCAATTTTAGAGATGAGGAAAGTGAGGCTGAGTGACTAAGCCAGTTTTTGTGCTAGAAGTGGAGAATTGAGATTCAGACCAGACCTGTGTGACTCAGGGCATCAGTGCTGTTCTGTTCTGGGAACCAAGTATGTGGCTGTGGACAGAAACCAGGCCTCCTGGGCTTCTGTTCCATTCACCCCACCACCTTTGAGGGTGAAACGCTTTTAGGCCTGGGGACAGGTGAATGTTCTAAGTGACTAAGAACCTTGAAGCAGAATTCCTGAGCTGACAGAGTTCAGAGTCAGGGGTGGGAATGAGTAGTTATCAACTCTCCTGTGAATTAGCTATCGGGGGGTTTGTTGGGGGAGCGGGTGAACTATCATCCTAGGACCTGCCACCGGTGAGGCTTTTTGGACCACAAGGCATGCTTCTTCTAGGTCCCACAGAGCCTGGTCTTGACAAGAAGTGGAGTTCTATGCAGGGAGCACATTCTCAGTGGTACAAAGAGGGGAGAAGCATAAGTGTGGGACAGGCAGACACTGCATGGTCTAAGCGTCCCTGCACATTCAAGTCCCTGACAGAGTCAACTTTTTTTTTTTTTTCCTTGAGACAGGGTCTCATTCTGTCACCCAGGCTGGAGAGCAGTGGTGCGATCATGGCTCACTGCAGCCTTGACCTCCCTGGGCTCAGGTGATCCTCCCACCTCAGCTTCCCTTGTTGCTGGGACTATAGGCATGCATTACCACACTCAGCTAATTTTTGTATTTTTTGTAGACATGGGGTTTCACCATGTTACCCAGGCTGATCTTGAATTCCTGAGCTCAAAGTGATCTGCCTGCCTTAGCCTCCCAAAGTGCTGGGATTACAGGTGTGAGCCTTGGTGCCCGGCTGGGAGTAAACTTTTGACTGAAGTAGGTCACACATACAAAAAGTGTACAGGGTGTGAGTGTGCAGTTGGCTGAATCTTCTTAAATGTACCTGTGTAAGCAGCGCTGAGAAGGCCCCCTCAGAGGGTCCTAATTTTTAAAGCTCTTCTAGGGATTCCCCTGTGCTGGCAGCCTTTGAACTGGACAACCTGGCAGGCCTTTCCTGGCTGAAACTTGAGTGTGGATATCTTTTCTGAACCTAAAGATATATTAATTTAGTTTGTGTCTGCTGACTCCATTAGAAGTTGGAGTTGTTCATTTAAGAAAATTGTCATCTCACGTAAAAATAAGAGATGGTGCTTATTATGCTTTATCATTTTTTATTTCTTAAACTGACATGTTATTAAATAAACAACCCTCATTCCAGGGAATATGATTAAATAAACATTAGTTTTGTAACAAAAGGTTCAAAACAGGTGCTGTATTCTCACTGGGGAGGTGTTCATTTTGGTGATTATATTTTCTGCATTGGGCTAAGTGAGGCATTTAGTTTTTGTTTTCAAATGCTGCAAAAGAAGTGTTTATTTCTGGCTTAAAGAAATGTGGTAAAGAATATTATAAAGAAAAATGGTAATTATTGGAGTTCTAATTAAAAAAAAAACCTCTTCAGTAGCATTCATAGAATCATAGACGTTTTAAAGCTTAAAATGTTTTTGGATTGATTTATGCCACTGGCATTTAATGATATAAGGATTCTTTTTTTCTCAATTTGATAGACAACACTGGAACTGTAGAATACTTTTAAGCTTTTTTTAGTCTACATGTTAAGATGACAACTATTACTTAATGATTTAATTCGGGAAATGTTTTGTTGCCTGCAGTGAGCTGGACAGAGTGGGGTTGTAATAGCTGTCATGTCCTAGGCATTTGCCTGAGCTGGGAACCATCCCAGAGGGATATCACCTCACCAAGCCCGTGGCCACCCCAGGGCCAAGTACTAATACTGTTGCAACTCACAGAAGGAGAGACCAAGATTGGAAGGAAGTCACCTGGTCACACAAGTGAGAAGTTCCAAGTTGGCATTTGACAGCAGGTCTAAGCTCTTAAGGACTTCACTTTTGTGTCCTGAATATTCTCCTTCCGGGCAGCCTGTCCACATTTCAGTATGCCTCCTCTCATTGGATTAGCTTTGAGTGTACTGTGTTCATTCCTTTCTCACTACCTTTGTCTTTGTGGTTGCCTCGCTGCCCCAGCTATTCCATCTGTAAACAGCTGATTGCAGTGAGGATTAGAATCTAGCTACTCCAGGTGTGAGCTCTGTATCACCTGGGCTCTATTAGAAATGCACACACTCAGACCTCCCCCGACCTGATGAATCAGAGCATGCATTTCACCAAGATGCCCTGGTGATTTTTGTGCACACTACAGTCTGAAGAGAGTGGATTACAGGCGATTTAGATCAGGGTCTCACTACATAGAGGTTCTCACTGTCTCTCCTGTTCTCAGATAACTTCCCTGAGGAAGAAGACCTGGCTATTCAGTTCTCTGGTGTTTCCCTCGAAGCTGAGTAGTGCTAAGATAGAATGTGCACTAAGTCGATTGACTGGTGTTAGTTTTAGAACACAAATCCACTGGTATTATTGCACTAATGAATTTCCACCTTAATCCTCTTAAGGGACACGTCTGTTTGCTACATTACATTAAGATTTTTAAAAGATGAGATCATTAGTAAACTTGGCAAGTGTGTTGTGTCATAGCATCTTAGGACAACACTGTTTAAGAATGTTGTATGAACTGTTAAGAGTGTCTCCTGTAAGCAGAGTCGAATCTGACTCCACTGTAATTAGCTCAGTTGGTTGGAGCCTCGCTATTGAGATCAGGATCATGGGATTGAACCCTTCATGGGTCAGTTGGCTTTGTTTCATGCATGGCCACAGGCCACATCAGTAACCTAGCCAGACATCCAGCAGGTGCTGTCATGGCCCCTTGCAAGGATCTGGGTGGAATAAACTGGCATCAATCTCTGGGGAGGAAGGGGCTACTATGTATCCTTATGCTTATGCTGGAGCTTATTCTGGAGGCTACACTGTAGGCCTCAATGTATAGCTTTATTTATCCTCACAACAACTCTAGCAGGCAGACAGATGAGGAATCCTCAATTAATAGATGGGGAAACTGAGGCACAGGCGGTTAAGCAGGTTGCCTAAGACTATACTGCGTTTAAGTGAAAGAGCTAAGATTTAAGGCCATCTTTTTTTCCCCCTCTAAATCCTGTTGCTAACCGTGTCCGATTATTAGAAAACCAGCAGAGCACATGCTCTCTGTGTGGGTGGGGGTGGGGTAGGGTTGACTGCATTGCCCTTGCATGCAGCTGCCTGTCACAGTGCTGTGATTTAAATGGTTGTACTCTGGTAAGTCCTCCCAGTGTTGATGCTCTGTGCGTATGCCTTTTGTCCTCAGAGTACAACCTGAATTCCTCTGGAAAACCACAGGACTGCCATTGCCCTCCCGCGCTGGACTCTGAAATGTTAGTTCTTAATACTGTCGACTTGAAAACTGATTAACATGCTGAGGCCACCTCAGGAACAGCCCTCCCCCACCCTCCTTTTCTCTCCATAGTTTTTCTCTCTCCGAAGATGATACTTTTGAACACTTGGGAACTTTTCTATCCTCAGAGGACAGCAATCACCTGCTCCAGGCAACCTCCATACCTCATCTCTCAATGACACTGCTGTTGCCTGTGGCTGGTTTAGAGGCATAGCTGGGTCCTCCTTTGCTGGCCATTTTCAGGATCTTGGGTTTGTCAGCATCTGCTCCATTACAGAGATAATTAGAAGTTTTTCGGAGGTGGAGGGGGAGCTTGGGGACCGTTTCTGAACTTTCTTCAGAACTAAGTTAGAAAGAATGGGGAAAATTAAGTTACAGTCGATGTTAAGCTTTGCCACAAGGATACAATCAGCAAAATCCTGATTGTAAGAAATTACAGTTTCTCCAGCAGGTAAATTGCAAAAGAAAGAAAAAGATGGAAGGAAACCTTAGATAAAAAGAGATTGAAGAGATATGTCAATCAAGGGGAATATGTGGCTGTGATTGAATGCTGATTCAAATACACCATAAATAAATATTTGCGATTACTTGAGCATTTCAACAGTGATATTTAATATTAAAATTATTAATTTTAGAGTGTGATAATAGTATTGTGGTTAGGTTTAAATAAGAGTTTAAATCTTTCAGAGGTATATATTGAAATTATACGATATCTAGAATTCATTTCAGAATAATTCAGGATAAGAGACAAGTAGGTGAATCAGCATATAGGTGGAACAGGATAGACTGAGTTAAAGCTGGATTATAGGCATGTGGGGAGGGGTCATGATACTACTTTCTATACTTGTTCATATGCTGAAATATTTTTATAAAAGAGCTAAAAAATTGGGTTACAATTCCAATAGTCCCTTTGGGATCAGAGCTCTTTCATTAAGCGTTACTGTATGATCTGAGTGTGTTTTCTATGGCTGAGATGGCTAACCATCAGGGGATTTTTTTTTTTTTCATACCTCCATTGATACTTTGCTTCCTACTCTGATTGTTGTGTTCTCCTTAGGATCTTAGAAAAACAAGTGTAGGTCGTCTGTCTTTTTATGTTCAGGGTGTCTTTCTAGGCTCAATGAATTCCCATATGAAGTAGACAATTGTCAGTTACATAAACTATTAGCTTAGTAAGGGAAATGCTAAGGTAGAGATATTATACCTATGGTTTCCATGTAGGCTCCTAAATTTTTATCACTGAACTATGAAGTTACTAAGGCTATAATAAATGATACCAATATATAAAGGGCACTCAGCTTCCCAGTGGCTGTTGATGCCCATGACATGCTTGCATAGCCAAACTGGGGTGTCGCCCAGATCCCAGTGAGCCAGCTCTGCCTCCACCTTCAGTATGCCTCAGAAGAGGATCTCAGTTTACAGTGAATGGCAGTGATGCTGTAATGTACATGAAAATGTACGTTGATTGTATACCTTGGTACCTGTATAATTACAGTAAATGTTGATTTTCTATGATCAGATAAACTTATTTATGGATCAACTATTGAGGAGGAAGGAAGATCAATTATTTTTAAAAAAATTACCACCAGTCAGCAAAAATATATGTTTCTGTTTTTAGAAACACATAGTAAAAAATGGAATCTACATTGTATCTATTTACAAACTAGAAACATCCAATTCCTCTTCACCAGTTAGTTTTGTAATTTAAAAATTAAAATGTTAGACTCCAAGGAAAAACATTTAGTTTAATGTTAGAAAAGAAAATCTTAAAATTTTTGATCAAGTTGAAAAAAGGGAAAATGTTAAACAACTTGCAGTTCAATATAGAACGCTATTCCTAGACTTGGCAAAATTGAAACAAATTAGTTTGTCATTGAATATCTTTAACATTCTTGAAAAAGAGAAAACAAAGAAGGAAACTCTTTTGGTGCTGAGATGCCTCATCATGCACTGATTTTTATAGCAGAGAATGAAATGCCAGAGCTGTAACCAGAGTGTGTGGGACAAGCCCAAGATTTTTTTAAGTTTTCAGAATAGAAGATAACCAAAGCATCTTCTGACTGCTTGATCAGAGCCAGAGTGGCTTGGGGTGTATAGCAAATGAGTTGATGGGCAAATGCTACCAGCTTGCGTGGCTGGTCACTGACAGGCTGGAGACTCTGAGTGGGGTTCCTTGAGGGAGAGAATGAGGAGGAGCATCCCTTTGGCTAAACCAGAGTCACACAAAGCCTGCAGCCAATCACTGGCCACAATTTTGACCAAAGAGGTTTATGCCAAATGCATTTTATATCACGTTCACACCTGTTTGGTTTTATTTATGATTTGAGGTCACCTTCCTTAACCCTCCCAGAGTCAGTGAAAATGAGCATGTGGTTGGTGACACTAGGACTGAGATAACTGGTTGACAGAATGCTGTCCCCATCCTATGTCTGTATGTGACTAAATGAAAGCAAAATAAAATATTGTTAAGGGCATTATACCCTAGAAACCTAGCTTTTAACACTTCTGAACAATAAGGAGGAAACTTATCTCTGGGAGACTTAGTGGCTGTGGTCCTCTGATTTCATGACATATGTGCTTGCAGCTGGAAGGGCATGGGTGCTGGAGCCCTTGGGAGAGAAGCCAACAGAGGGGGCATTTGCAGTGTCCAAGTGGTGGGGATTGTGGAGGGCTCAGAGCACAGTCTACACTGGCACCTCTGAGATGCATCACTTTCCCAGGCTTGAGTATGTTTCTGGGCTCTGGGGTCCATTGTCTGTCTAGGGGTTTGTGTGCTTACATTGCACTGCCTTGGTCACTGTAGTTTACAGTAAGTCTTGATGATGTCTGGTGAGGTGGAGGCTTCCTGATTGCCTTGGAACATAGCCATTAATAGAAAGAGAGGAAAAGTTAAAACCAGTTGTGGTTCATTCGGTGATCTTACCATAGAAGAACAGGCTAGGCAACCAGCCAAATAGGAAGGAGACATTTAAAAAATGAGAGTCAGGTCATATCACTGCCCCAAACCTCCCTTAGCCCTACTGCCATTCAGAGCAAACTCCAAAGTCTTCGAGTAGTTCGTCCACTTCTCCACGAGGGCAGAATTTTTCGTTTGTTTTTGCTTTTTTGTAAATCTGTTTTGTTTACTGGTGTAGCTCAAGAGCCTAGAACAGTGTCTGGCACATAGTAATTGTGTAGTAAATATTTGCTGAGTGAGTGGATAACCATGATTTAGAGCTAGAATGGAGAAAGAATCGTCTGCTCATCTCAGCCGTCTCCTTGCAGAAGTCCCTTGTGTAAAGCCTCTGCCAGAAGCGTCTTCTGGCTTCTTCGTGTGTCATAGTGACCAGTTTCTCCCCGGCCTTCAAGTGTAGCCTTTCCCATTTTTGATATTTATGTATGTGTGTGTGTGTGTATATATATATATATATATATATTTATTTATTTCCGAGACAGAATCTTGTTCTGTCACCCAGACTGGAGTGCAGTGGCACAAACTCTACTCACTGCAACCTCCACCTCCCAGGTTGCCCTGCCTCAGCCTCCAGCTAGCTGGGATTACAGGCATGCACCACTGTGGTTGGCTGGTTTTTATATTTTTAGTAGAGACAGGGTTTCACCATATTGGCCAGGCTGGTCTTGAACTCCTGACCTTGTGATCTGCCTGCCTCTGCCTCCCAAAGTGCTGGGATTATGGGTGTGAGCCACTGTGCCTGGCCTGAGCTTTGTTTTTTAGAAGATCAATTCTCCCTAATTTGTACTTGGAGAGATGGGTCCTCATATCCCCACAGAGGGGATGGACACGGCCCTTGAAAATTAATTGGTTGTGCTCAAGAGGATGGAAATAGGGTGGATAAGCCACAAGAACCATGACCCCAGGGTTTGGTCATAGAGTGATCTGTGACCTACAACCTGCAGAAAGTGTCTAGAGGGGGATGCTGGAAGTGCCATACCTGTTACCTTCCCCTGTGGTGGCAGAAGTAAAGAGCTGGTTTATGCCCATGAGAAAGCTGTGTAATATGGACTGTTTTTACTACTCAGATCAGTATGTGTTTATTGATGCGCATGTGCCTTGTACTCTAAAGCATTTTTACACTGTAGCTCCATGCAGCTGTCCACTTAATCGGTGTGTGTGGAATCAGGATGATGTTGCTGGAGAGAGGTTACTACTGACAAAGCTAGATTCAGGGAAGGAAAGACTGACAAACAAGGATTCCTCCCTTATGCAACAAAGCATCTGTTTCCATCATAGAATGAACACATGGATACGTTTGGAGACTGCAGAAAAGCACATTGAAGAAATACAAATCACTTTTCTCACCACCGAAAGGGAACCACTCTTAACACTTTTGTGTCTTTCCAGAATTTTAACATCAATTCATAATAATATCTGAATACTTTCCCAAGTCATTAAATATTCTTGGAGCACATCATCTTTCATGAGTTTGGTAATCCAGTCTATGTACGTACCATGATCCATGTAACTGTTGTTCCCAGGTTCCATGAGGGAAAGTGCTCTTTCTTCTTGAATGTTAAATTTTTTCATGCTTGGTACTTCATACATATTCATTAAATGAATGCATGAATGATTGAACTATTGGAAATTTAGGTAGTTCCCAGTAAGGAAAATACGGATAGTGCTGTAATACATACTTGCAGAAAAATAAATATTTTTTTCTCATATTTGATTACTTCCTTAAGATGAATTCTCAGTGTTTGGTTGCTGAGTTAAACGATGAAGATTTCCTCTTGGAGGGGAGCAGTTTCCCTCATTTTAAGCATTGGAGGTAGCTGGAAAGATGGTCTCTAAATCTGTGTGGGACAGGTAAAGGGCCAGGCCAAGTTACGAAGCCCAGCTCCAACCTGACTTCTTCCTTTCTTTGTGCAGCTGGTGTCACCTCCAAGAGTGACACTTGAACTTGGAACACCACCAGGTGCCATTCAGAGATGATTGTTTATAGATGTTAAACCCTGAATAAATTACGTGTGTGTATCCCATTGCCTCTACTATTTTGAAGAACAAAACTCATTCTGGGCTTTCCTGGCCATCCTCCAGACATACCCGGGCTGTGCACTGAGCACCTTCGGGCCCAGGACACTGTGGGCCTTACTTCATCCTGTGGCTTCGTCCCTCCACCAGATATAAAGCCCCAGTATCAGGAAGCGCATTAACTTATCTTTCATTTCAGAGTTCCTAGGTCAGGGTCTGATACATAGTAAGCCCCAACAAATATATTTTTTTGAATATTTGAAAGAATGTTAAGTGCAAAAAGTGCAGTATATGTTAATATACATGATGATTGCAACAATAGGAAAGTGTCTGTAGGGTAGACCTTTAGTCTTCAGATTCCTAATCCACTGCCATGATTTGTGGATGTCATAACTCACCCCACCCCCACATGCTGCAGGTGAGTGTGGTTGAACCAACTCTTCAATGTATCAGAAACTTGTTTCCGGCCTTCTTCCCACTGAGTCCACGCTGGGTCCTCCAACGGGAAAGTCCAGCTTGCAAGGAAGCCTTATGTTGGCAAGTGAAGGCAGACTGTCCTGGATGGTGTGGACATGCCTGGGGGCTCTCGTGGGTGGGGTGGGTGTCAGGGTCTCCTCTTATGGAGGGAGGCCAGGTCAGACTTAAGGCCTGCAGTCCATGACGGGGAAGAACCAGCTTGTGAGCTGCGTGCTCTCACCTGCACTGTTCCCAAGCCTTGTTTTCTGTTTCTGCCCATGTGAGCCAAGGGAAGAGCGTTGTGAGCTTGTGTGAGGAGCAGGGTCCCTGAGGCAAATGTGGCCACAGTGGCCACAGTGGCTGCAGCAGCTCTGATTAGTGGGAAATTCCAAGAGGAAGGTGGTTCTGAGGAGAAAGGAGTGGTGGCCACAGAGTCCAACTGCCTTCTTCCCACACATGGAAATTCTGCCTTTTGCCAACCATGGAGGCTTTAAGTAGGAGATTTTATTTCAAGTGATGGCACTCACCTTGGAGGGATCTGTGACTCCTTCCTGTATCACTTCATAGCTTCAGGCTGTAGGAGGGCTCAGGCAGGCTCCTGACTGCAGCTTCCATGAATCACCCGGGCCGGCAGTCCTGGAGCAGCTAACGTCTGAGCTGCCAGTGCCCGGAAGTGGGAGAGGTTATCCAGTCTTTCTGTGGCTCCTCCATCGAAGCTCAGCAGCACCATGTGTCTGGGAGCAGGGAAAGGAGAGCCGTTGGGCAGTCCTGTCCAGAACAATAGTCAAGGATACGAGTGGTTTTTTGTTCCCAGAACTGAGTGCATTTTTGTGGACAGTGATTCATTACAGAATACGCCAGTCCTAGAACCACAGCATATCTGTGCAGTTTACCAGGCACTGGGACGTAGGTTAGCCCAGCTGTTCTCATGCAACCCTGAAAGAGGGCGAGTGGGGCACTGGGGCCTCCATCTCAAAGGTGAGAAAACGAAAATCAAGATGGTTCATGACGAATGCACAGTAACCACCCCTCACAGGGTGAAAAAAAGAACTCAGCACACGGCTTCTGTTGTTCGGGCCGAGCTCCCTGTCTCCATCTGTCAGAGATAAGCCTGAAGGATGTGTGTTGACACCCAGAGAAGTGTACAGAGTGAACATAATCAGAGAAAAATGTAAGCGGAGTTGACATGACATTAAATGGAACAAGTTGGTGCTTAGTTTTACACAGGCTGGGGAGTAGAGCTTGGCTAAGCGGGAAGCTTTGCTTCTATCAATGCTACTGGTCCCAGGAATGTGAAAATGATCTCTTTTATTGTGATGATGGAGAAGCAAGGCATACACATGATGCAAAGCGAAGTAACAACTGAAGGCAGTATATGACCCATGTCAAAGTGTGACATAGGCCTGTGGGGCTATGGAAGTGTCAACTTGGAAAAAATCCACCTGCACTACATGGCCTGGAAGGCCTTGTGGAGAAGCAGGGTGGGGTTTGAGTAGGTGAAAGGGAGGTAAAGGGCACCTGGTACAGGTGAGACACACATAGGATGTGGGAGTCAGGATCAGGCTTGAAGGCTCTGAGTGGACGAGGATAGCCCCCCGGAGGGAGGTGACCCACAGCAGTGGGCCCGAGGGCTAAGCTGACATGTCGGCTTGACTATGGAGCTGGGGCTGTTGTCAATGACCACAAACTGAATCAAAAATTACTTTCATCTCATGTCATAGAAACATGACAGAAAAGGAAAGGAAGAAGGAAAGACAGATGGGAAGAAAATAATTACAAAAAAGGTTTGAGAGAAAGAGAAATGGGGCAAAGAAGAAAAGAGATGGATGGATGGGCAGTCACTGAAAGGCCACTATGTAGATAGTGTGGGAGGAGGAAAGGGGACAGGGACAAGTCACAGGCACAGGATGCGTATGGGAAGGGAGGGTGGGAACCCTGCTGGTCACAGTCCCAGCTACTGCTAATTCCTGGTGAGCTGATTATCAAGTGTTAGCCAGAGAGGGCTTTCAATGTGACCCTTTCTGGGAGCTTTCCCTTCTTCTTCCCTTTCACAGATGTTCATAGGTGTCTGCTTGAGATCAAACTCCATTGGTCCACAGAGTAACAAAATCAATGACACCAAGGGCTGGCTCCATGTAAGACAGGCCTGAGCTCCATATTTTTTCTGAAATCTTCAGACAGTAGCACCTCCCTCATGGGCTGTTGTGGAGGACACAAAGTCCTTATATTTTTGTATGTCATAGGAGCATGCATGGCCTCCAGCCCCAGCTGCCATGCGCAATGGTGGGCCATGTTCCTTTCCCAGCATCGTAGTCCCTTCCCTGCAGCTGTGTTATGAGATCTCCTCTCACCATCCCACACCTGCACCCCCACCACAGTGTCCCCACTCCCAGTGCGGGTCCTTATCTTTGACTACAAAGACAAAGCAGAACACTCAGAGGCAGCCCTGGACCCTGCCTGCCTGAACTTCCACCTGCATCCACATGCCCTGCCCTGCCCTTCTTGCTGATGGGGGGGGGACAGGTGTGCCCCTTCTCTTGGCTATGCCCAGCGCTTTTCCATGGTGTCTTCACCCTCTCCTTCCCTCTGGGATCCTCCCATTAGCATTTAGGTGGGCTAAGGCCTCTTTTTTCCAGAAAATCCCTCCTCCCTAGCCCTGGGCCCAGCTGTCTTTCTTCTGCCCTTCATCCCTCAAGTCTCCCAGACCTGTTTAAGTCCACCCCCCGTCTTACCGTTCCTTCCCATTCCCTCCCAGTTCCTGTCACTGCTGCAATTAAACTACTCTTGCTAAGGTACTTGTCTTTAAATCTAGTAGACACTTTTCCATCCTTGACTTATATCATCTCATAGCAGCAGTTGCTGTTTCTGATGATCCCCTTTGAGGAGTGCTTGCTGTTCTGTTTGTTGGTGCGATATTCACCTGCCCTCGCTAGTCCTTCTCAATCTTTCTGCTCCCTCTGGCTTTTTGAATGTTGGCCTTTCTCAGGTTTCTGTCTGAAGAATATACTTCCTCCTCAGAGTCACCCTCTTTTTCCTGGGTGGCTTTGAGAGGGCTTTCTGATGACCCCCTGGTTCATAGCTGTGGCTCAGCTCTCTCTCTGGGCTCTGAGGCCAAATACCCAGCTGCCCTTTGGACAGCTCCTCCTGGATGTCCCACAGATGCTGAACCTGCCCCGCATCTAAATCAGATCTTGTTGTCTTCCCACAGACCCACACAGCCTCAGTGAGGAGCATTGCCAGCCAGTGGCCCACTACCCGCTCTGTCAGAACCACATTCTGTTGATTATCCTTGGAGTCTACCTGCTTCTCCCTGTGGTCTGTGTATAGGCCATGGCATGTAGAAAGTGCTCAATAATATTTTTTGAATGAATGGAAAATAAGATAATGTTTGAGAAAGTATCAGTCACATGGGGATTGCTCAGAAAATGTGGGTGTCTAGGTTAGTTGTCTGTGGCTGTGAATAAATCACCCCAAATGTAGTGGCTTCAAACAATCGTATTTGTTGTCTCTCATGGTTTCCTTGGGCCAGGAATTTGGAAGCAGTTCCTTGGGTGGTTCTAGCTCAGGGTCTGTCATTAGGCTGCAGCCGGATTGTGCCTGGGCCTGGTATCATCTCAGAGACGTCTTCAGTCGTGTGGCCAGTGCCTGGACTGGGAAGTGCCAATAGCTGGGAGCTCTCTGGGCAGCTCTCTTCATCTCTCAGTGGTCTCTCCCCAAGGTCTCTCTAGCATGGTGTCCTTGGGGTAGGTGGACTTCTTATATGGCAGCTCCAGGCTCCAAAGAGAGAGGGCCAGGCGGGTGCCTGCTCACCTTTTCTAGCCACATGCTCTCGCTATACTCCACTCATTAGAAATGAGTCACCAGGACTGGCCCTCATTCAAGGACAGGGGGAAATTAGACATCATTGTTTTATGGGAGAATTGCCGAAGAATTTGTGAACCTAAAAAAAACTTTATATTCGGTAAAATTCACTTTACTTTTGGTGCACAGTCCTATGAGTTTTCATATATGCATAAGTTTTTGTAACTGCCGCCACTAACAGGACACAGAACAATACCAGCAACCTAAAGAATTCTCTCGGGCTGCCCTTTTGTAGTCATGCATTCTCAGAGGCCACTGATCTGTTTTCTCTCCCTATAGTTTTGCTTTCTCCAGAATGCTATATAAATAGAATCATTTTGTATGCAGCCTTTTGAGACTGGCTTCTTCACTCTGCGCAGTGCCCTTGAGATCCAGGTTGTTGGGTGCTTGAGTAGTTCCTTCCCCTTTATTGCGGAGCAGTTTCCCACGGTATGGATGTCCTGCAGTTTGTTCATTCGTTCATGCACTGAAGGACACCTGGGTTGTTTCCAATTTTTGGTGATTATGAACAAAGCTGCTCTAAACATTTGCATAGAGATTTTGTGTGAACCTAAGTTTTCATTTTTCTCTGGTAAATACCTAGATTCTTTATTCAGCAGATAATTACCTAGTTCTCTCCTTAGCAGGACAGTCAGAAGGTTTCTTTTTTGGCCAGTTATTCTTTGTCAGAAAAATTTGTCTTTTTTGTTTGTTTGTTTGTTTGAGGCAGAGTCTCACTCTGTTGTCCAGGCTGGAGTGCGGTGGCATGATCACAGCTCACTGCAGCCTTGACCTCCTGGGCTCAAGCAATCCTCCTGTCTTAGCCTCCCAAGTAGCTGGGACTACAGGCATGAGCCACGAACCTGGGCTGTCAGAAGAATTTATTTGGGTCTCTGAACTTCAGAATATAAGCACTGCTCACAAAAAGATCATTCATTGAGACATCCTTGTTTGTGGCCGTTTGACTGTTCTTAATTCTTACGCCTCCCAAAGCCCTGTTGTGGATGAATTGTAAGATAAAATACTGGCATTCCCTACCTCATGGCCTCATCATCCTGGGCTCTCATGTCACCTAACCCTGGCTCAAAACCCTCATTTCACAACTTTACACAACGACAACGCCTATGACAGAGCTGTGAGGAATCACTTCTCAAACCCCATGGAGCATAAATCGCCAGCCATTTTATCAATTAGCAAAATGGTGTAAACAAGCAAAGCAGAAAGTGGCACTGGAGAAATCCGAGTGTGAAAGGTGCGCTGTGATCACTGCATACAGAGGTGACATGAGCAGTAATGGAGAAATGTGGCCATGTGTGTATGGCTTTCTCTGTCACATCAGAAAATAGAGCTTTAGAGGAGGAGGTGGTGGGAATGATGGGAGGGTCCCAAATATTTAAGAACTTCAGAGGGTAGAGTATTAGACATGTGGTTTTTGAATGAAATTTGTCTTCTCTTTGCTGAGGGAAAGTAAGGATTCCAAGGTTGCCAAGGCCTCCAGGTGGCCTTCCAAGGAGTCCCCTCATCAGGGCGTCTTGTACTTTCAATGTGTGCAGCCTGGGGACCTGCCTGAAATGCAAAACCAGAGCCCACTTTTCAGCTCTGTTTCTATTCTGCCTCCCTGTCTAGGGATCCTGACTTTCCTTAGGATAGTAAAGTACATTAGGTCAAGGCCTAAATGGGGGAGATCTATGTGCTCCAAGTGCCTTTAAGAATTGTGGATGTTAGCACTTGCATTCTCAAGAAACACACAAGGAAGTTAAATGTGCAATCATGCTTGACCTCTGAGGGAGTCTTTCACTGATTCACAGAGCAGAACTAAGTCAGGTTCTCTGCAGAGCACTTGGAGATCAGAGAAGAATAAAGCATGGGCCTTGTCTTCAGGAACTGATAGGTCATGATGGTGTCAGGCTGGCCTGGTCTCTTAGCCTACTCTCCTAATAGGCATCACTTTATTTCTATGAGAAGTGCATTCCCAGTTCCAAATGGTCGAGTCATATTGAACTTTTGAAAGACACCTGTGCGTAAGGTGGGGACTGTGTTTTTGCAGGAAATTGTGACTGGCTTATGTTTAGTGAGTTTGACTAGAAACTAGTTTACATAGAGATGCTTAGGACATTGTCCTCAGTCTCTCTCCATTTCTAGGCCTTTCCTTGCTTCGGCCTGCCTCCTTGGCCACCCAAGAGCTCTGGATCCTAGATCTGCTCCCTGTAACCAAAGTCTTTC
Organism: Cacajao melanocephalus; assembly: GCA_963573385.1. Classification (NCBI taxonomy): domain Eukaryota; kingdom Metazoa; phylum Chordata; class Mammalia; order Primates; family Pitheciidae; genus Cacajao; species Cacajao melanocephalus. Next base: position 1,305 of record CAUYLG010026154.1, on the reverse strand, counting down.
TCCTCTAATATGACACCCTCACCCCAAGATTCTTGCTTCTCTTATTCCACACACTGTGCAGAAGCATTTATCAGGTTCCCTTTTGGATGAAACTGGGGGCTTCTGCAGAGGACATGTGGGGGTTAAGGGAACCTGTGGGGCTCTGGAACATCCTGAGATTTTGAACATGGCTTGTAACATTAAAGTTTGTGAACAGCACTTTGGTTAAAGGCCTGGCCTCACAGCAGCAATGAGGGAGGACTTAGATCAAAGCCCAGAACCTGTGTGCTCACTGCTCACACACACAGCCTATCAGCTATGCCGGCAGCCTGCCTTGCACCAGGCCTGCAGAGAGGACCCCAGATCTGTGATGTCCCAGTGAAGCCCAGCAGTGCTGAGTACTCAGGCAGAATACCCCATCATGTATGCTCATAGCCCCGACTTTTGCAAATATAATTTTGGTTTCTTGATTGGCGTCTGTGACTCCTGCTTGGTGAGCCCTCCTTAGTGCTGCGATCTGCTAGGCCCTGAAGTGGCAGCTCTTTGCCAGCTGCTGCCACTGCATGCACCATTCTGTGGCTGAGACAGCCATGAGTAAGACCAGAGCTAATCCTCAGGGAGCAGGAGGGGAGAAGGAGGGGCGGCCCCAGGCCTGAGATTTCTTTGTGTCTCAGGGCTCTGGTATCTTTAAGCCTCTTTTCTTCCCTCCCTCTCTTGGAGAGCCATTGCTCTCATTTAAACAAAAAAAAAGTTCCTTGACTGGCCTGGTCCCTAAAGCAGAGCACACCAGCTCCATTAAATTAACATATGTAGTTCTGCAAAGTCTAAACAGTTTAAATTTCATCATTCTAGGCAGTATTTGTTGGCTTGCCAAAGCAGGGAAAATCTGTGCGGAGACAAGAAGTTTAGTCCCCTGCATACCTAGAGTGGTGCTTTGCTTCCGCTTCCTGGGGTGTGTAGGGAGCAAACTGGAGCTCCTCAAGAGGATATACCACAATTTCACTAGCATTTATTCACTAGCAAAAAGGGCATTGCCCAAATTCTATTGCATGAGTCACTGGGGTTAAAAGTCCCTCAGATGGATAGCAGGGTCAGCTCTTGTCCTTTTGAGCTGTCTATATATATTCCAAAATATGTCTTGGTCATTTTGATCGGTCATTATTGATAGAAGGGCCTTTGGTGCTATTAGTGTTTTAGTTCTATTGCAAAGATGCATGCACATGTATATTCATTGCAGCACTGTTTACAATAGCAAAGACCTGGAACCAACCCAAATGCCCATCGATGATAGACTGGACAGGGAAAATGTGGCACATATACACCATG
>CAUYLG010026152.1:0-15403 GCA_963573385.1 Cacajao melanocephalus | reverse complement strand
ATACAAAAGATTTGACCAAGTGTGGTGTTGCACAATACAAAAGATTTGACCAAGTGTGGTGTTGCACAATACAAAAGATTTGACCAAGTGTGGTGTTGCACAATACAAAAGATTTGACCAAGTGTGGTGTTGCACACATGATGGTGCGCGCCTGTAGTCCCAGCTACTCGCGAGCCTGATGCAGGAGAATTGCTTGAACCCAGGATGGGGAGGTTGCAGTGAGCCAAGATCGCACTACTGCACTCCAGCCTGGGCAACAAGAGGGAAACAGAAAACTCTGTCTCAAAAAAAAAGGGAGGGGTGCCGGGCGCGGTGGCTCTCGCCTGTAATTCCAGCACTTTCGGAGGCTGAGGTGGGTGGATCACAAGGTCAGGAGATCAAAACCATCCTGGCCAACATGGTGAAATCCTGTCTCTATTAAAAATACAAAAAATTAGCTGGGCATGGTGGTACGTGCCTGTAATCTCAGCTACTCAGGAGGCTGAGGCAGGAGAATTGCTTGAACCCGGAAGGCAGAGGTTGCAGTGAGCCAAGTTCGCGCCACTGCACTCCAGCCTGGGTGACAGAGTGGGACTCTGCCTCAGAAAGAAAAATGACGGGCCACATGTATGACTGTGGTCCCACAGAATTATAATGGAGCTGAAAAATTCCTATCGCCCAGTCTATCAGAGCTGTCACACTGTCTAGGACGTGTTACTCGTGTTTGTGGCGATGCTGGTGTAAAAGAATAGCAAGCATATAAGATTATGTACAGAACCTAGCACTTTTTTTTTCTGAGATGGAGTCTCGCTCTATCGCCCAGGCTGGAGTGCCGTGGCGCGATCTCAGCTCACTGCAACCTCTGCCTCCCAGGTTCAAGCAATTCTCCTGCCTCAGCCTCCCCAGTAGCTGGGACTACAGGCGTGCACTACCATGCCCAGCTAATTTTTTCTATTTATAGTAGAAACGGGGCTTCACCACGTTAGTCAAGCTAGTCTTGAACTCCTGACCTCAGGTGATCCTCCTGCCTTGGCCTCCCAAAGTGCTGGGATTACAGGCATGAGCCACTGTGCCCAGCCATCTTGGTTTTTAATAAGAAAGTTTTAAAAGTAAAAAAAATTAAAAAATAGGCCGGGTGCGGTGGCTCACGCCTGTAATCCCAGCATTTTGGGAGGCCAAGGCTGGAGGATCATGAGGTCAGGAGATCGAGACCATCCTCCTTGCCATGATGAAACCCAGTCTCTACTAAAATACAAAAAAATTAACTGGGCGTGGTGGTGCACACTGTAGTCCCAGCTACTCAGGAGGCTGAGGCAGGGGAATAGCTTGAATCCGGGAGACGGAGGTTGCAGTGAGCCGAGATCGTGCCTCTGCACTCCAGCCTGGGCGACAGAGCAAGACTCCATCTCAAAAAAAGAAAAATAGAAAAAAGCTTATAGAATAAAGACACAAAGAACATATTTTTGTACAGCTATGCGATGTATTTGCCTTATAAGCTCAGTGTTATGATGAGAATGAAAAAGTTAAAAAATGAGTTTATAAAGTACACATTTTAAAAGTTACGTTAAGGGTTAACTTATGATTGAATAAAGATTTTTTTTTTAAGTTTTTAAAAGTTTTCACATACAAACAAGGTCTTTCTGTGTTTGCCCAGGCTGGTCTCAAAGCAATCCTCCCATCTCGGCCTCCCAAAGTCCTGGGATTACAGGCCTGAGCCACAACACCCAGCCAACCATTGTTTATGATCAGCGTCAGCACACAGCTCTTCTCACCCAGGGCTAGGGCATCTAAGAACAGGCTTCCCTCATAGCCAAGCTCAGGGCCATCCCATCGTGGGAAGAAAGTTGCCCAGGTGCCATGGCAAGAGACCGAAGGCACAATCCATCCCAGTATAATAAATAACTGATTACTTAGTTATAGCAATGATATATTTACTGATTACTTAGTTACAGAAATGACACCAAATAGATATTAGATTCAATCACATAATCATTAATCAATCTTATTACATCATTATTCTCTATTAATCTTTAGTATTACAGTGTAAGAACACTTTAGTCTTATAGTATAGACATAATCAGGTGAAATATAATTAGGTACCGAAGGGACATTGTGAGAAGTGACCAGGAGGCGAGAGTAAATGCCTTGCAGTAACACCGGAGCCTGGGAAGACGCCCGTTGCTTAGCAGGCCATGAAGGGGAGTTTCCCTCTCACTGGGGGAGTTCAGAGAAAACTCTGCTCTGCCTGGCTCTTGAGGGCCTGACATTAGCCAGGCCGGCCCACAGACATCCAGGGGCTTAAACCGTCTCTGTGGTGCTGTGCTCCGATGGTCACCATCCTTGTTCACTTTCAGGTTCCACTTTCCCACCCGATGCGCCCTTGTAAATCCTTAGAAGCTGTGAGAAGTAAGAATAAAAGAATTCTAAAAGCCTTTGATCTCTCTGATAAGTGCATAGAAAGATACTGATGTAGGTGCCTCCCCTCCTTGCAGCGGCTACCTGAGAGGGAGGGGCCCTCTGTACTGTACCCACGTGGCCCCCGGTATTGTCAGTACATGATTTGCTTGACCCCTACCAATCATGTCAGATGAGTTACTCTCCTGGCCCTCCCTCCCTGCCTTGTATACAATAAATAGCGCATTCGGCTGTCCAGGCATTCGGGGCCACTGCTGGACTCTGCTTCTTGGTAGCAGTGGTCCCCTGAGCCCAGCTGAATTCTTCTTTTATCCCTGTGTCTTGTGTCTTTCTTTTCTATGATCTATCATCTCTGCACAGAAAAGGACACCCACTAGAGCCTGCGGGGCTGGATCCTGCACCCCAGCGCCCGGATGAGCACATTCTGCAGGGGAGAAAGGACGTCCCCAGCCACAGTGGTGCCACCCTCTGCCCATGCTCTTTCGGGCTGGGGCTGAAGCAGTTGATGAGGGCCAGCCCTGTCCCTGGCCCGAGTCATAGGGTGCTTCCTAGGTCTTTCCGTGAGACACTCCACCGTGACCCAAGGCTTGTCCATGCTCTGGCTCAGGGATGGGGTGACGCTGTCTCAATCAGGCCTCTAGGCTGCTCTTGGGGTGGCTCTGGGCCTCGTGGCTGCATGGAGGGGAAGAGGGTTGAGCTGCAGAGATTAGGAGCTGGGAAATGGAGCCCACAGGGAAAGACTGAGCCCATGGGCTGGGGAGCGCAGGGTAGAATGGGAACATCTGCCCCAGTGGGGAAGGAGAACAGGAACAACCCAAATGGAGCAGCCGTGGCCAGGCCATGTCCTCAGACTTCCTGCAGCTCCCCGCAAGCGCCCGGCCTTCCTGCCTCTCAGCCTTGTACTCACAGCTCCCCCTGCTGGCCGCGCTCTTCCTCCCTCCTTTCTTGCCGAGTCCCGCTCAGGTCTGGGGGCTCAGCTTCACTGTCACTTCCCTGGGGAAGCCCTCCTTGGCGACTGCCACTCCATACGCTCTCCTGGCGCCAAGGGCTTCTCTTTCCGAGCCCCGCTGAATTAGCAAAGTGGCCATTTATGTGTTTCAACGTGGGTCTCCTCGGCTAGACCCTGAGCCTGTAGGGGCAGGGAAGAGGTCTGTCCTGTCATGGCAGATTTCCAGCTGGGTGCTGAGTGTGCAGTTCCTGTTGAGGGAAGGCCTCAGCCTCATCCCCAGGGACCCGGGCACCCATGAGCTGCGGTCCTGGTTTGAGGCCATTGCCACTTGTCCTCTCTCCATCCCGTTCCTCCTGGGGAGGGGCTGCCCGTTACAGCCATCAGGGGCTTTCACATCTTTTCCTGTGTAGGGGAAGGTACCACCCCGAGCAGCCTGGCACCCCCAGGCTGGTAAAGCAGGAAGCCTCAGACTCCAGGAGGAGCAGGTGGCGCCAGAAAAGCCACACTGCCTCAGGGATGTAGACCGTGACCGAGCCCTCGAGCCTGGGCTTGGGCCCAGGACTCAGGCTTCTTACGTGAACGCAGCACACCCTGCCCAGGGGGTTGTCCCACCAAGAAAGTCAACCTGAGCTAACCTCTCCTGTCCAGCAGCTGCTAGCTATTAATTCTAATTCATAACTAAAATTGAGGACTCACTTCCTCTGTCACACTAGCCACCTTTTTTGTGTGTGTATGTGAAACAGGGTCTTGCTCTGTTGCCCAGGCTGGAGTCCAGTGCTGTGATTTTGGCTCACTGCAGCCTCAAACTCCCAGGCTCAGGTGATCCTCCCACCTCAGCCTCCTGAGTAGCCGGGGCTACAGGTGTGCAACACCACGCCCAGCTTATTTTTAAATTTTTCTGTAGAGATGGGGGGGGGCGGTCTACCTCTGTGGCCCAAGCTGGTCTCCCTCTTCTGGGCTCAGCACTCCTCCCTCCTCGGCCTCCCAAAGCGCCGGGATTACAGGCATGAACCAGTGTGCCCAACCCTCCCACTTTCCAAACTGGGATTCTTTGCCCAGGCCCCCTGGAGCTTGCTGTGCTCGGGAACAGGTGGAGAGGCCAAGGGGTTTGGAGGATGAGGGAGGCAGAAGGGCAGATGCGAGGGGTTGGGGAGGGTTGAGAGAGGGCAAGGAAGAGTGAGGGCTGCCGGGGAGAGGACACTCAGTCTGGCCGTGTATACCGCAGCGCCCCTGCCTCACCCCTCTAAGTCTCCAGCAAATGCGTCCTTACTTTCCACAGCCCTGGGAGTTGATGCGTCTTGAAGGCTCCATCTGAGGTTGGCCAGAAGGTGGTGGCCACAAGGTCTGGCTTTGTTCCACTTTCAGAAATCTGGGGCCTTCACAGCACCCCAAAGTCCAGGAGGGTTGGCTGCCTGGGTTCCCTTGACGTTTCCAGCCCTGAGCACAGGCAGAGCCGGCGCAGATGGGAGCTCAGCAAACACTTGTTGAGTGAATCCACCTGGGCTTGGTGTCGGGGCTCCAGACAGCCTGGAAAGGCCAGGGGCAGACAGCGAGGGAGGGAGGGGAATGGCAGAGGCTGGGTGTTCTGGAGCCTGAACTCCACTCTTCCCTTTGTTTCTGGAACAGGCATGTCTGGGTGTCTTGTCCTCTCCTCTGAGATGCCCAACAAAACCTATCTTTCCACATCTCCAGACTCCCTGCTACTCCCCTCATGATTTGAGTGTGGCCTTTAGCACATGGCTTTTGTTTCCTCCTTTCGCCTTGGTGCCCAGGAAGCTCCGCCTCTGGTCTGCCATGCCTCCCCGCAACACCTGCTCTCAAGGTGGAGGGGCATAGTGGGAGTGTCTTTTTTTTTTTTTTTTTTTTTTAGACGGAGTCTTGCTCTGTCAACCAGGCTGGAGTGCAATGGTGCAATCTCAGCTCACTGCAACCTCCGCCTCCCAGGTTCAAGTGATTCTCCTGCCTCAGCCTCCCTAGTAGTTGGGACTACAGGCACATGCCACCGTGCCCGGCTAATTTTTTGTATTTTTAGTAGAGACGGGGTTTCACCTTTTTAGCCAAGCTGGTCACGAACTCCTGACCTCGTGATCTGCCCACCTCGGTCTCCCAAAGTGCTGGGATTACAGGCGTGAGCCACCGCGCCCGGCCTGAGGGAGTGTCTCTAGTGGACACATCACCTCCTTCACTCACCTTCAAATAGAGCTGGTTGAGCCCTGTGTATACCAGGCACCATGCTGGGCACAGTGAATGCATTCCTCCACGTGCTCAGAAGGAACCCGCACAGACAATGCCAGGAAGGAGAAGGAAGCATGACACATAAGTTCTCATGACAGGGAGACCAGCGGGGCCACCACTGGGCAGGGACGTCTCAGCAGAAGCCTAGAGGATGCATTGAGTCAGCCAGGGTTGGAGGAGCCTCGTCTGGGCAGCCAGGGTGCTGCTAGGAACCTCACGTTTCCTGGAAAGTTGGACACCAGAATGTCTGTGGACCTTGTCCCTCCCTGGCAGTAAGGCTATCTGAATGTCTCAATGGAAAGGCATCCTAGGCCCAAGGTGACATGGCGGCCAGAGGACTTCCAAGCTGTGGCCCCAGTGTGCTGTGAGGGTGATCACCTACATCTGCATTTATTTCCGACAGGTACCTCATAGCCTATGGAATATTCCAGAAACAAGGCTGGCATATGTGTGAGGTTAGCCCAGCAGAGACAACCAGCAGTTGAGTTTATCCATCCAACCATCCATCCTTTTTTTTTTTTTTTGAGACAGAGTCTGCTCTGTCACCCAGGATGGAGTACAGTAGCATAATCTCAGCTCATTGCAACCTCTGCCTCCCAGGATCAAGTGATTCTCCTGCCTCAGCCTCCTGAGTAGCTGGGAATACAGGCATGCGCCACCAGGCCTGACTACTTTTTGTATTTTCAGTAGAGATGGGGTGTTTCACCATGTTGGCCAGGCTGGTCTTGAACTCCTGACCTCAAGTGATCTGCCCTCCTTGACCTCCCAAAGTGCTGGGATTACAGGCATGAGCCACCACGCCCAGCCTGGGGTTTTGCTTCTTTAAAGTTAATTTTGAGGTCGTGCACAGTGGCTGATGCCTGTAATCCCAGCTTTTTGGGAGGCCAACAAAGGAAAATTGCTTGAGTCCAGGAGTTCAAGACTAGCTCTGGCAACATAGCAAGATCCCATCTCTACAAAAATTAAAATATTAGCTGGCCAGGGTGGTGTGCACTTGTGGTCTCAGCTACTTGGGAGGCTGAGGCAGGAGGATCACTTGAGCCTGGGAGGTTGAGGCTGCAGTGAGCCAAGATCGTACCACTGCACTCCAGCCTGGGTGGCAGAATGAGACCCTGTCTCTAAAAAAACCCAAAATTAATCTTGAAACTATTTAATGTGTATTGTAGGACAGCAGGAATAAATAAATATGTAGGAAAAAAGGGAAGCAAATACAAAATAAAAAACTGTGAGTTTTGAATTTGAATTAGAAATAGCAACACGAGGTGCGCCATCACGCCCAGCTAAGTTATATATTTTTAGTAGAGACAAGGTTTCACCATGTTGGCCAGGCTGGTCTCAAACTCCTTGGCTCAGGTGCTCTGCCTGCCTCAGCTTCCCAAAGTGCTGGGATTACAGTGTGAACCCCTGCCGCGGCCTTCTCTCTGTGTCTTCATGTAGCTTTTCCTCTTTCCCTCTGCATGTCTTCTCCATGTATCCATTTCTCTTTTCTATTTTATTTTATTTATTTTTTTGAGATGAAGTCTTGCTCTGTTGCCCAAGCTGGAGTGCATGGTGTGATCTCGGCTCACTACAACTTCTGCCTCCCATGTTCAAGTGATTCTCCTGCCTCAGCCTCCCCAGAAGCTGGGATTACAGGTGCCTGCCACTGCACCTGGCTAATTTTTGTATTTTTAGTAGAGACGGGGTTTCACCATCTTGGCCAGGTTGGTCTTGAACTCCTGACCTCATGATCCACCTGCCTCGGCCTCTCAAAGTGCTGGGATTACAGGCGTGAGCCACCACGCCTGGCTACATTTCCCCTTTTGATACTCATCATATTGGGTTAGGGTCCCATCCCCGATGACCTCGTCTTAACCTGGTTGTCTCGGTAAAGACCGCATGAGGTCACATTCTGAGGGACTGGAGGTTAGAATGCCAGCATTTTTTTTTTTTTTTGAGAGACACAATTCACCCCTTAACAACCTGTAAGCAAAAACAACTTGGTAGCAGTGAGCACACCAAGCTCTCAGATGCTGGGGCCTTTGCTGCAGGTCTTCCTCAGGGCAAAAGACCTGCTGCTACCCTACTCCACTCATACACCCAGCTGAGGCCCAGGGCATACCAAAGGCTGGACTGGAGGGTGTGAAGGCCTTTCATGAACGCCCCCTACCCTGGGCGAGCTGGGGGTCCCTGTGCATTATGCAGTCAGGCTGGAGCCCTGGCCCCAGTGGCAGATGTCAGATTAAAGAGGGGCTGCAGCTAGGCCAGCTCCCTCATGTTGCAGAGAAGGAAACTGAGTCGAGGGGCATGGGCTGATCTTAGACCACAGAGGGCATTAGTGCCAGGGCCATGCTGGCATCAGGTCTTCTGAGCTCTCCCACCCTCTGCCATGCTGCAGCCTGGACACTCCTTGCTCTGGGAGGCCTTCCTGGCCACCTGGGCCAGGGGCCCTCATTAAGTGTCCTACTGCAGTGATGGTGACACCCAGCCCCTGTCCCCTCATCTCCTCCTGCCCCCATCGCTCCACGCTGGCCCCACTGACCTCTTGCTCTTCCTTGAACCGGCACGGGCCTCTGCTTGCCTCCCAGATCTCTGCAAAGATCTCTCCCTGACTGCCTTGGGTACTTCCTCAAAGGTGGGCTCCTTGGCCGCCAAATCTGAAACACAAGCCTCCTGCTGGCTCTTCCTAGCTCCTCTCCATAGCTCTCACCACCAGGAGATTTTGTGATCCTGTTTACAGAGGAGGACTCTGGAGCCCAGGGAGGGTGTGGCTTGTGCAGGCCGGAGGGAGCAGGACCAGGACCCGGACGCGACTGTCACATTGATGCCCAAACCAGACAGTGCTGTCCTTTGAACTTCCAAGGGAAGGGAGTGGGTCTCCTTCCTCTTTGTCCTCCTTTGCTGTACCATGCTGGTGCATACATAATAAGGGCCACAAATTTAAGTTGATCAGAAAGGGCACATTTTGGACTCCAATTTGGGATAGGAAAGTCCCCTGGCCACCCGGGTAGGATGTCCTGCAATGACCATCTTTTCCCACTAGAGAGCGCTGTGGGACAGAAACTAAGCCGAGTGTGGCGCTGATAGCCGGGTCTGCTGAGACCAGCCTGGGCCAAGGTGACCACAGGGCTCCTTCCCAAGGCTTGCCCTTCGGGACAGCTGCCTCATTGGGTCCTTACAGCAAAACCAGAAACGAAGTGCCGTTACTACCCCGACCTTACACATTAAGAAACCAAGGACCAGCCTGGCCAACATGGTAAAACCCTGACTCTACTAAAAATAAAGGAAACCCCATCTCTATTTGGGAGGCTGAGAGGTAAGAATCGCTTGAACCCAGGAGGTGGAGGTTGCAGTGAGCCAAGATCGAGCCACTGCACTACAGCCTGGGTGACAGAGCGAGACTCCATCTCAACAACAACAAAAAGGCTGAGCGCAGTGGTTCACGCCTGTAATCCCAGCACTCTGGGAAGCTGAGACAGGCGGATCACAAGGTCAGGAGTTCGAGACCAGTCTGGCCAATATGGTGAAACCCTGTCTCTACTAAAAATACAAAAATTGGCCGGGCGTGGTGACCGGCACCTGTAGTCCCATCTAATCGGGAGCCTGAGCCAGAAGAATCACTTGAACCCAGGAGGTGGCGGTTGCAGTGAGCTGAGATTGCACCACTGCACTCCAGCCTGGGCGACAGAGTGAGATTCTGTCAAGAAAGAGAGAGAGAGAGAGAGAAGGAAGAAAGAGAGAAAGGAAGGAAAGAAGGAAGAGAGATAGAGAGAAGGAAGAAAGGGAGGGAGGGAGGGAGGGAGGGAGGGAGGAACCAAGACTTAGAGTTGTTAAGTGATTTGTCCCAAGTGAGCACCTTAGTCATGGGAGTGCCAGGGCTGTAACTCAGCTCTGACCCCAAAGCCCACACTGTTGGCTGCTTGAACCCTTCCCCTCTCCCAGGCTGCTTGGCTCTGTCTTTCCTCCTGGGTCCCTTCTGGTGGGGGAGTCCCTTCAGCTCCCTGAGATTTGCCCACATGCTCAGCAGTGAGTCGGGGGCTTCCCCACATTAATTTCTTCTGGGAGACTCTGGGCTGTGGGGCCGCTGGGGGGCACCTGGGGAAGGAGTAGGGGTGGGGGTGGGGCTGTGTTGCCATAAGGGAGGGGGATCTGAGCCGCAGGGCTGAGAGTCCTTCTGTTCCAGCCCCTGGCAGTACCCAGCCCCCTGAGAGCTGGCCAGGCTTATTAATATCCTGCTGAGTCAGGGGGCTCTTGAGTTTCGGCATCACAAGACCCAGAGGTGGAGCACTGCAGGGATATTCTTAACTCCCTGGGCACCCTCTCCCCACCACCTGCACTGCCCACCCCTGGCTGGGGCCTCACAGGCCTGAGTAGCCACGTGGCCTGGGGCAAGGCACTTCCCCAGACTGATTGTGAAAGGGAGATAAGAACTGTCCTGCCCCGGCTGTAATTAGAGTGTTCCTAATGGTTTGATGTATGGGAAGGGCTAAGAAGCAAGAGCTGTCCTTCTAGAAAATGCTTTTTTTTTTTTTTTTGATACCTAGTCTTGCTCTGTTGCCCAGGCTGGAGTGCAGTGGCGCGATCTCGGCTCACTGCCACCTTTGCCTCCCAAGTTCAAGCAATTCTCCTGCCTCAGCTGAGACTACAGGTGCCCACCACCACACCCAGCTAATTTTTGTATTTTTGGTGAAGACAGAGTTTCACTATGTTGGCCAGGCTGTTCTCAAACTCCTGACCTCAGGTGATCCTCCCACCTCAGCCTCCAAGGTGCTGGATTACAGGCGTGAGCCACTGTGTCTGGCCTAGAAAATGCTTTTTTGAGGGCCTGCTACATATGGGCCCCGGCCTGGAGGCTGGGGTCCTACAGCAGGGGGTGGCCCAGTCCCTCTCTTACGGAGCTCACTGCCTGCGCCCAGAGGCCCCCACCAGCAGCCTCAGCTGAGTGGGCTCGGCCAGAGCTGGACATAGGTGGGGCCTGGGATTGAGCTCTCCTGGCCTTTTGGAATCCGGTCTGGGAAACTCTGGTCACATGGGGTGGGCCCTGGCTAACTGGAAGAGAGACTGGACTTGGGGTGAGGGATCCATGGGGGCAGCCATGACAGCAGAGGGGGTCGGTCTGCAGAGGACGGAACTAGGCACATGCACAAAAGCCCAGCACCCCAGGAGAGAGGCTCCCTGCTCCTGGCTCTGCACCTCGTAACCCTTCCCAGCTCAGGCTCCAGGAAGCTGCCCTGTGGCCCTGGGCACTGCACTCATGGCTGCTCCCAACCCACATGAAGTCCTGCAGAGGCAGACGGAGTGGCGAGTACTTCTTCGTCTCCTTGACTTTGGGATTCCAGCAGTCATGGGTTTTGTGGGTTTGTTTTGTTTTGTTTTGTTTTTTGAGACACGGTCTTGCTCTGTCGCCCAGGCTGGAGTATAATGGTGCCATCATGGCTCACTGCAGCCTTGATCTCACAGGCTCAAGCCATCCTCCTGCCTCAGCCTCCTGTGTAGCTGGGATTACAGGCCCCTGTCACCATGCCTGGCTAATTTTTTATATTTTTAGTATAGATGGGGTTTCACCATCTTGGCCAGGCTGGTCTTGAACTCCTGACCTTGTGATCCACCCGCCTCGGCCTCCCAAAGCAGTGGGACTACAGGCGTGAGCCACCATGCCGGGCCTTTTTTTTTTTTTTGAGATGGAGTTTCGCTCCTGTTGCCCAGGCTGGAGTGCAATGGTGCAATCTCAGCTCGCTGCAACCTCCCACCTCCTGGGTTCAAGCGATTCTCCTGTCTCAGCCTACCAAATATCTGTGATTCCAGGCACATGCCACCATGCCTGGCTAATTTTTGTATTTTTAGTAAAGACAGGGTTTCATCATATTGGTCAGGCTGGTCTCGAACCACTGACCTCAGGTGATCTGCCCGCCTCGACCTCTCAGTGTTGGGATTACAGGTGTGAGCCACTGAGCCTGGCCAATTTTTGAGACAGGGTCTTGTTCTGCCACCCAGTCTGGAGTGCAGTGGTATGATCTTGGCTCACTGCAACCTCTGCCTCCTGGGTTCAAGCAATTCCCCTGCCTCAACCTCCTGAGTAGCTGGGACTACAGGCATGCACCAACACACCTAGCTAATTTTTGTATTTTTAGTAGAGATGGGATTTCACCATGTTGGCCAGGCTGGTCTTGAACTTGTGACGTCAGGTAATCCACCCACCTCAGCCTCCCAAAGTGCTGGGATTACAGGTGTGAGCTACTGCACCAGCCCTGCACGTTTGATGGATTCCAGGGGACTCTGAACACCAGCTCCTCCCCACATCCTGCCCACAGCTTGTCAAGAGGGGCCTCAGCAGAGAAGGCTGGCAGGGCCCTTATCAGTCAGCCCCATATGTGTCTGAGAGCCCACGACCGACAGCCCACCCTACGCTAAGCCCCTCACGAGCCCGTTATCAAGGGACGCATTCCAGCCAGGGCCTCCCTTGTAAGGAGGGGAAGGAAAAGCCTGCCGTTTTCTGGCCAAGTGGGGAAGGGGCGCAGCGACAGGAAGAGGGTTATCACAGCAGGAAGGCCAGACGCTGGGCTTGTTTCTTCAGGCAGCTTGAGAAAACACGCCGCTGGGCTGGCCCAGCCGCCCTCAGGGCTAGACGGTGACCTTTCTCAGGAGAAGACCCTCCTGCTGGGGGTGAGGGTGGGTGGGGACAGGGACAGCTAATGTTTGCTCCCAGGAGCCAGGATGTGGATGGGGAAGGGGGCTGGGGGTTTAGCCAGAGGCTGGAGCTTCCAGGGACCTTCTGTGCAGCATCAGGGTCCTGCTGTCTACATGGCAGCTGCTGACCAGCACGGGTATGGGGCTCTGTTCCCTCAGGTCCCTGATAAGGGAAGGGTGGACCGTGGGGCTGGGCCATGCACAGGGAACTCATCAGATGGTGAATAACCCGAGAGAAGTGTTTAGGTTCCCAGGGCTGCCCTAATACAATCCCAGACTGCCTGGCTTACACAACAGACATTTTATTTTCTCACAGCTCTGGAGGTTGGAAGTCCAAGATCAAAGTGTCAGCAGGCTTGGTTTCTCCTGAGGCCTCTCTCCATGGCTTGCAGACAGCCGCCTTCTCACCGTGTCCTCACAAGCCCTTTCCTCGGTGCTTCTGTATCCCCTGCGTCTCTCTGCGCGTCCAAGTTTCTTCTTCTTAGAAGGACACCAGTCAGATTGGATCGGGGCCACCCTGACAGCTTCGTTTTAATGTCATCAACTCTTCAAAGGCCCTGCCTCCGGCTGGGTGCGGTGCCTCACACCTATAACCCCAGCACTTTGGGAGGCCAAGGCAGGTGGATCATGAAGTCAGGAGTTGGAGACCAGCCTGGCCAATGTGGTGAAACCCCATCTCTACCAAAAATACAAAAATTAGCTGGGCTTGGTGGTGTGTGCCTGTAATCCCAGCTACTTGGGAGGCTGAGGCAGGAGAATCACTTGAACCTGAGAGGTGGAGGTTGCAGTGAGCCGAAATCATTGCCACTACACTCTAGCCTGGGTGGCAAAGCAAGACTCTGCCCCCGCGCCCCTCCCTCCAAAAAAGACCCTGTCTCCAAATACAGTCACATTTTAAGGTACTGGGGGTTAGAGCTTCACAGATGAATTTTGGGAGATACAGTCTAGCTCATAACAGGCTTCTTAGCATATTAGTTATAAATGGCAAAAATAAAACAAAGGAATGAAACTTTTACTATCAGATTGACAACAATTATACAGATTTTAAAAACTTCTTGCTTTTTTATTTTATTATTTATTTATTTATTTAATTTATTTATTTTGAGATGGAGTTTCACTCTGTTGCCCAGGCTGGAGTGCAGTGGCGCAATCTTGGCTTACTGCCATCTCTGCCTCCCGGGTTCAAGTGATTCTCTTGCTTCAGCCTCCGGAGTAGCTGAGATTACAGGCGCCCACTACCACATCTGGCTAATTTTTGTATTTTTAGTAGAGACAGGGTTTCTCACCATGTTGGCCAGTCTGGTCTTGAACTCCTGACCTCAAGTGATCCACCCACCTTGGCCTCCCAAAGACTGGGATTACAGGCATGAGCCACCACACCCATCCACCTCTTGCTTTCCTAATGATCACTCTCTTATCTGGCTAGAGAAAGAATAAATTTGTGCAAATTCTCTGGTGAGCCATTAATAATACTCACCAAAAAACTTACCAAAAAAATACATATGCTCACTTGCATACACACCCTCCTGGGTCTAACAATTCCATTGCCAGGAATTTAACACAACAAAATAAGGTAACTTCACAAAGAAATGCAGGCTAGGAGGATTAGAATGGCATTACTTGTGTTTACAGAAAACTTGGGAGTCCACTGCACACCCACTAAGATAACTATGATGGAAAAACAAATTAATAATGCCTGCAATCCCAGCACTTTGGGAGGCCGAGGTGGGCAGATCACTTGAGGTCAAGAGTTCGAGACCAGCCTGGCCAACACGGTGAAACCCCATCTCTACTAAAAATATAAAAATTAGCCAGGTGTGGTGGTGCCTGTAATCCCAGCTACTCGGGAGGCTGAGGCAGGAGAATCGCTTGAACCTGGGAGGCGGAAGTTGCAGTGAGCTGAGATTGCACTGCACTCCAGCCTGGCGACAGAGCAAGACTCTGTCTCAAAAAAAAAGTTAATAACGAGTGTTGGCAATGGGAGGGACTGGAGGAGGAGGGACTGGAGGAAGTGGGACTAGAACCACTGTACTTTGCTGATGGGAATGGTGTAGCTGCTGTGGAAAACAGTTCGAGGGCGCCTCAGAATGTGACACATAGAGTTCCCATATGAACCAGCAATTCCACTCCCAGGTATGCACCAAAAGAATCCAAAACAGGCTGGGTGTGGTGGCTCACGCCTGCAATCCCAGCACTTTGGAAGGCCGAGGTGGGCGGATCACAAGGCTGGGAGTTCAAGACCAGCCTGACCAACATGGTGAAACCCTGTCTCTAATAAAAATATAAGATTAGCCGGGTGTAGTGGCATGCACCTGTAATCCCAGCTACTTGGGAGGCTGAGGCAGGAGAAACACTTGAACTTGGGAGGCAGAGGTTTCAGTAAGCCCAGATGGCACCATTGCACTGCAGCCTGGGCCACGGAGTGAGACTGTCTCAAAAACAGAAATAATAAAAATAAATGAATAAATAAATACATAAATTTTAAAAATAGTTCATTATATCATGGTGCAAAACTATTTGCTATTTTAGCCATTGAAGGTAATGGCAAAAACTGCAATTACTTTTGCAACAACCTAATTTTTTTTTTATATATAGAGTTTCGCTCTTGTTGCCCAGGCTGGAGTGCAGTGGCACGATCTCAGCTCACTGCAACCTCTGCCTCAAGGGCTCAAGTGATTCTCCTGCTCAGCCTCCCAAGTAGTTGGGATTACAGGCACCTGACACCAAACTCAGCTAATTTTTTATATTTTTAGTAGAGACAGGGTTTCACCATGTTGGTCAGGCTGGTCTCGAACTCCTGACTTCAGGTATTCCACCAACCTCAGCCTCCCAAAATACTGGGATTACAGGTATGAGCCACCTTGCCCGGCCACACAAACCTAGTATTTTTATGTGCGTTTTCACCTCAATTTGAACAAAACCAAACCAGGAGCAACATTTAAAAAAAAGGCTCGAGATACGTTAGTCAGTTTGCTCCTTTCTGCCCGTGGACGCCGCCGAAGAAACATCGTTAAAGTGTCTCTTCTCCCTGCGGTCATGTCTAAGTCAGAGTCTCCTAAAGAGCCGGAACAGCTGAGGAAGCTCTTCATTGGAGGGTTGAGCTTTGAAACAACCGATGAGAGCCTGAGGAGCCATTTTGAGCAATGGGGAACGCTCACA